>CM033390.1:59687149-59900498 GCA_019426215.1 Buddleja alternifolia
AAGTCTGTCGATGGGGCCTAACTTTTAAAAACACCTTATCCCCCACTGTAAATTCGACATCTTAGCAACTTTTATTAGCATAATTCCTCATCCTCTGCTGAGCTCGTGACAAATTGAACTTGAGTTGTCTCAACCCTTCATCTCTTCTTCCCAGTATCTCACTCACTGCCACCACCTTACACTCACCTGGTAAGAATTGATGTAAGGTCGGCGAAGTTCTACCATAAACCACCTCGAAAGGAGTGACCTTCACCGCTGTCTGAAAAGCCGTATTATACCAAAACTTCGCCCAAGGCAGCAATCCTACCCATTCCTCGGTTGCTCCGAACAAAAACACCCTAGATAAGTTTCTAACAGCCTGTTGAGTATCTCCGTCCGCCCATCAGTTTTCGGGTGATAAGCGGAACTAAATTTCAGTTTAGTCCCTTGTAACTTAAATAACTCTCGCCAAAACAAACTAATGAATACCGGATCCCTATCACTAGCAATTGACCGTGGAAGCCATAGTCATAGTTTGCCAATTAATGCGCACATCCCCCAATGTTTCCAGCTAAGTTATGCCCAATATCACATCAATGCCTCCCTACGGAAATACATAGTAGTCTGCGCGAACGGTACATGGGTCAAGGCATATTGCTAATCCCTTGCATATACCTTTCGACTCTTGTCGTATCCCATTCCCAATTGAACCCCGAACTTTCCCGTCGCCTTAGGAGTCAACTGCAACTTCGACACTAAAGAATCAGAAATAAAGTTGTGATTTGAATCACTGTTGATGAGTACCGTGACAGTGTGTCCCCTCTCTGATCCGCGTAGTGGCATGGTCCTGGGCCCGGTTAATCTCGCCATTGAATATAAGGGCAATGCTGCATCTTTCGGTTGCCCGTCATCTGCCAAAATAAACGGCTCTTCACCTATTCGGGGTTCAAGTTACCCGTCCTGTTCATCTCCCCTCGCTGGTTTCGCCCTCCTCTACCAACAATACACGAAGTTGTTTATTTGGACATTCGTGTAGGTGAGTATACGGCTGCTTGCATTTGAAGCACAAACCTCAAGCTCGTAAATCCGCAAATTCTTGCGGTGTCAGTCGCCGGAATGGGGTGCTGCGGTGGATTTCCCGAACCCCGTTGACCGAGTGGTTTGGGTACGGTTGGATCCTACCGTTTCCCTATCCGTGAGCCTTAGCGGTGCACCCGTCGAGAGGCCGCTTGGAGACCGGTTGTATGACATGGGTGACGCCATGAACTCGGACCCGCAAGAGTTTGCCGGACTAATCCTATACGACCGTACGCCTGTTTGGATAAACAAACCCGCCTCCACATCACGTCATCCAGACCCAAAGGCCGTAACATCTGTACTTCGAACATTGTCCCGCAAGCGATGCATAAAATATTCCATATAGTGCTCGTACTTGATTTGCCAACTGCTTGAATTGATTCACATAACCATCCACACTCCCTACCTGCCTCACTGCAGAGAAGCGCTCATATGGGCTTCCGGTATAATGCTCGTTGAATATTGTCATCATCGGGAGAATTCGCTCGTGTCGGAGTCGGGTTATGATGGTTGAGCCATTGATACCAATGCAATGCGGTTCCCTCCATGGCTAATTGGACATTCTGTTTAAGCGGGGTTACGTGTATCGTGAATTGTTGCTGAGCTCTCGCGAGCAAGTCTAATGGTTCTGTTCCGTCAAACGTCGGTGGTTAGAGGGGCCGCTAGAGTGGCGCTCGCGTTCACAATTGGCCGCGTGTGTGAGGCCACTGGTGGGTCGACAGCTGGTGGGAGCCGTCGATTTTAGGGTGGTGAGATTTTCATGGCTTGTCTCTCTAACCGATCCTGTTGTTGTTCCATTCGTGAATGTTTTTGATCCTCGGTCAATAAATTCAAAGTTTCTTCAAATCCGTCCATGCGATATGTAGTTGGTACTTGATCCAGGGTTTGTCATTGTCGTGGGGTAGGGATCGGGCAAGTCGGACCAAATTGATGGAAATTAATTCAATAAATGTAAAATACTCGAGAACGAATTCTTGCCCAAGCTACCAAGCTTGATTGTTCAACAAAATATTCAACAACCTCCAAAATAAATCCTAACAAGCCTATTAATACTTTCTTAACAAACTTGCCAAGCAAGACTCCAACTCAAACTGAAAGAGACTACTAAAAAGGAAATAAACAATGCTAACTAATTAAAAGACTCCAACTAATAAAGAAAAACAATAAATCCGCGTATAGACCCGAAGTGGTGGCGCCCTGACTGGCGCCATGTCATCATCATTAATCCGAAGTGGTGCCACGTCATCAATCTGCGCCATGTAATCATCATTAGTCCGCTCCACATCATAAATATACTCCTACGATGACAGTAATGCTTGGTTTGCTTTTTAACCATTTACTCTTCATAGAGTCGGGTGTGACTTTGTAGCTGGAATTTTTAATTGTCTTGTTGACTGAAAAATAACTAGAAAGACGAGACACAATGTACAATACCTTCCAAAATGCATATACTATGGTATTTTATTGCTTGTACTGAGTGTATTGAATTTGACTAATACATGAAAGTTCATTGGGGGAACTACTCTTGGGGGAACTACTCTAGCAACTACTTTCACATATCGCATCCATCTTCATGGGTATGGCCTCTACGAAAGCAATGCAGATCATCGTTGGAGTTAAATGAATTTGCTTGATCTCAAGTCTCAACACATTGTAACTAGGGAATAAAATAGTTTGCAATCTTCTGGGAGTTTTTCTGGCAACTGCCTTGGTGGCCTTCAAGTTTGCCCTGTTCTTCGGGATATGAATAAAACTAACATATATTGAACATTTACAATTAAATTTTAGACCACTTCAAAAAATGATCCTCAATTTGACATGTAATCTTTCATTGTTTAGAAAGAGGAGAATTAGTCAATCGCAGAAAAAGAAAAAAGACAGTTGAAACCCTAGACACCGCTGTTGGCTGTTGGCCAACGCTATTTCGTGTCTCGTTTGGAGTGATTGATCTCAATGTTGGCGCCACCATGCTCCATTTCTATCCATATTCAGTCATAGTTGCAGTCCCACCATCTCTGCTGAGCGCCATTACTGTTAATCTTCTCTGCTAGAGTCCATCATTTCGTTTCCTGAACCACAATCACTGTTGTCAAAGTTTGCGGTCCAGAGCCAGATTTGCCATCTTACAAGTCTTTTGAAGGTCTCCTACAACTATCGTCGTCTTTTCGTCATTTGAGTCATCATCGTTGCCACTAGTGGATTGTGTATTGATAGTCATCATTGGATCTGCATCTTTTTATTGTCAAAATTTCTGTTTATTGGTTGTTCCACTGTCCAGACTCAGTTGTAATCTTCATTCATCACTATTTGTTCGTCGCTATCGTCACCTTCTGGATAAAAGTTGCACCAGATGTACTGGTCTTGAGTTGTTTGGGCCATTATTTAGCTGCTGTTATGTTCTAAGTATTTGGCCTGCTTGGTTATTGGGACCACTTCCTTTAGCCAAAAATCAGTTAACTGCTCTGTTGTTAGATTATCCCTTTACCCTTTTAAATGGGACATAACCCAGTAAGTCAGTTGGGTAGGTCAACCAGTATTACTGACTGATTATAAAAAACGAAAAATAATTTTGGCCTTTGTTGACTGTTGTTGGTCGGTCTTAATTTCTGGTGTTGTGGGCCTTTCGGTGGTTTCTGTTTTGATTGATTCGTATAGTTTTTAGTTTTGGCTAGAGGCGGCAAAATGGTTTTGGAACCATGGGTCCAACCCAACCCATTAGGTTTCGGGTTGGGTTGGGTTGTGTCGTAAGAATTATATGTTGGGTGGACTTGGGTTGGGTTGGGTTGTGTCCTAAGAATTATATGTTGGGTGGACTTGGGTTGGGTCCTATTGGTTCCTAATAGGAAATTGGTTTCCAAATTGGGTCCAACTTGTTCCAAACCATTTTTTTAATTTATAATTAAATTTTATATCAGCTAATAAATCTTAAAATAATTATGTTAAAATAAAACCGAAACATAAATAATAAATACTAAAGAAATTTTGGAAAAGTTAAAAAAAGAAAGGAAAAGGAAATCTGATAATTCAGCTATTTAATCTGGTAGTCCACTGATTAAAATGCAGTTACACTTTCTTTCTTTTAATTCTTTAATATACCAAGAATGTTTGAATCTCTTTGTTTCTTTCATTTAATTTCTATTTTACATGCTTCCTGCAATATGGGGTTACTGAAACTGATGTCTAAAAAACTAATTTAGGTTTATAATTAAGGAGTCAGGAAGTTAAATCAATTAGCATGTTGATCAGGCTTAAGCTGAAAAGTTATTAGCTTTTTGAGTGAATTTGATCTCCATAAGGCAGTAAGTTTCAGCAAAATGTATAATGTTAGGTTCGTTTCTTCCTTTTCATTTGTTTTTTCCTTTTCCTTTTTCTTTTCTTATTTATTTATTTTTTTCTTTTAACTATGGAACCTTTTGTCTTTACCATTTTTCTGGATGCGATTTATGAAGATGAGATAGTGAATCAAGAGAATGAAGATGGAAACTCTGTTTTGTAAATAAATTATACTTGGGTTTGGGTTGACCTGACCTCAGAATTTATAAGAAATTTTCGGTTTATTGTACATGAACCTGATTAGGACGAGTTGGTATCATAAAATATGATTTTTACGCGCCACCCATATTTGTGGTTATTTTAGAATTATTAATTTGGTGATATTTCACCTTTGGTTCCATTTTGGGTCCACATTGGGTTCGTCTGGGTCCAGTTTTAATGCAAATATTTTCTTTTATAGGACCCCGTTGGACCTAATCCAAATTGGACCCATGAATTTGAACTTATATTGGACCCAGCTCGAGAGTGAGTGTTAGAGCTAGGAATGTTAAAGGCTTCACAGATGCCTTGTATAAATACACACTAGGATCGATAAATATGCTATGTTATTCTGTATTACATACTTTAAAGAGTTTTGATATGCTTTTACTACAAGTGCAGGCTCCGTTGATTATGCTAACGAGGATATCCCTGTTGATGATGTGGATGATGATGTGGATGATGATTGAGGAATCCAGAAACCTCTCTAAAGACTTTGTCTTGGTAATATCTTCATTGGACTCTGTCTTTTATATAAAGAGATGCAGTGTCACCAGAATTTGTACAACTAAACTGATTCTGCTATTTTTCGGTCAATAGGAAATCCCAAGATGTCTATTGATGCCATACAGGAGAGACAGCATGGCCAGGACTCTTTAAACAATTTTGGCTTTAGAGTTTGTCCAGGCTTTTCCAAATCTGTTATAGAATGTTCCCTGATGTTGAAGTTCTCCCTTTTGCTAGTAAATACGCATCCATAGCTTATTTTAGGACAGTCTGATTCTGGTAGATTTGAACGACACAAATTTAATTGTGAATGGTTCAGAAAACTAATCTCACTTGTCGCTAACTCGTCTTTCTTGAGTTAATCTTCCACCTATCTTGCACCCAAAACTGTTTTTAAAGTGTTAACACTCTTATTAACACGAGATATCACTTGGCTTTGGTGTTTCGAATATGAGGGTAATTTCTTCCCATATTTAGCTATACAAATTGACTTAATTAATTTGTGTATTTGCAGGGAAATTAAACATGTATTATTGGGTGTGTGAGAAGCCCGAGTGTGAGCCAACCAATATAGTGTTCTTAATGTGGAATATCATATATACATGAAGAAAACAAGGAAAAACGCAAAGGAGTGGGCTTTTCTTTGAATAGGTAGTTGCCCAAAATTTGTCCAACTCCTTAGGTCCCTCAAAGCAAACACCTTTAACCCTCCCCTTTTGATATAGAGGTGAGTCTTCGACATATACAATGATTTAGAAATAGGATGTAAAAGCAAGAGATTTAACTTTGTCGTTCAGACAACTTTCCACAAAACGGTGTTTACGGTTTATGACAATCGTCTTTCAAGATGCGATTTTATCTTGAAATAGAAGCAGTATAATTCTTGTGAACAATGAACTAAGTATTTTGCTTTGAACTCTATTTTTAGAACATAAATGCACAAACATACAAAATAAATATTGAATTCCATATGATGGAAATATTTTTGGATGTCACTGAGTGAAATGAATAGAATTTTGGGGTCCGATTTATAGAGTTAAGAAGTTGGAGCTCAAAGATACAATTTGTCGAACATGGGTTCGTTTGTTATTGGACGCTATTGCTGGTTCATGTGGACCGCATCTGATAATTATATGATGCAATTGTTCGATCGTCTTTTCACTCCATGGCACATGGAGTGTCCAGCTCTACTGATATTTGTGCCACGTGTTGCAATTTGATGATATCGCTTATCAAGTTATAAGAGAAGAAAAATAATTTAAATTTGCAATTTATTTTATCTTAAAGATATATATGTGTTGACCGAGTCAAACACTTGAATTCGGACCCAGGCCCAAAACCATGTATGCCCACTCCGATGGCCCATGATCCAAGCCCGACCCTGTTCCCGACCCCATTGGAGGGGTTGAGTCAGGGTGCTTTGCATGCATGTGTGGTATCAGTCCAATCATACAATCCCAACTCTTCATAAAAAATGGGTGCAACCCAAATCATATTGCCAACTTGGGATGGTAAATTCTATGCTAGATCGAGATCATTGGTCTCGATCTAGTGTACACCATTGTATCAAGTGGCATTTAAGTAAATGTCCCTCTATTGGGGGGATCCAATGGTGTAAACTAGACCGAGATCAATGGTCTCGGTCTAGCATAGAATGACCCACTTGGGATATATCAAGTTATCTCATGGTTTTTCAATTTTTATGTTGGGATACCAACTTACTATTACAAAGATTCTAAAGTTGTAGGCTAAAGCACATTCCCCAAGATAGACAATATACTTGATCTCTTGACAAGCCTTTCATCAATGAATTTGTAAGATTCTCTTTTGATTTCACATAATTATGGAAATAATATTGTTATAGATCATTATTTAATGGTATTATGTCTCTGACATATATGCTGAGATTACTATTATACATGCTATTTTGTAAGCTTTCAATAGTTGATTGATTATCGTCATGTATCATCTAGAGACTAGCTTCATGCCTTCATCTAACAAGAAATGTTCTCTAAAAAGTTACAACTTTTTGCTTATTCACTGTGTCAAATGTTTGGGCCATACAAATATTTGAACCCGTAAAATGATTGGGCCGTAGTTAGAAATAGACTAGTATTAATTCTCAAGGCCCAATACAAGTTGCTCGAACTTGTAACTTGAATGAGTCACCAGGGCTATGTTTGATTTGTATATTTTGATAAGAAGCATAAAAGGAAAATTAGAAAAAAATAAAATAAACAAAAGGTAAAGTATAGTGTACTATTATTTCATTGAGCAAAATATTCTTTTTTCACTAAGCTCCAAGTAACAAACATATGGTAAAGATGGATATTTCATGAGTCTGCTTAAGAATATGGTTGCAACCAAATTGAGACAAGGAACAAGATGTTATTAAGCCCGTTTGAATTATTATTGATTTTTAAAATTTGTGTTGGAATTTGATTTGATTTTTACCAGGCCAAGCTTGAACGAGTTTTAATTGAGCCGACCTCGAGCGATTTGATTCGTTTGCACGTATTTTATTATTTTTCACAAGTCGAACGAATTTCAAAACTTATCAAACAAAAAATTGCATTCAAATTTGTTTTTTTTTTTTTTTTTTAGCTCATCCAGTTCAAACGAGTTTTCAACGAAATGATATTGAGCGAAATATCAAGTAATTCGATCCGCTTTTAAACCCCACTTGAAAAATCTAACAACTGCATAAGATCAATACCATAAGGTGAAAATGGAATATTAACTTAATCTACGCTAAAAAATGCGACTTTGCACTTGTAAAGAGAATTCCAGGAATCAATTCGATTTCTAATGGTTGTCTAAACTCTAAAGTAACAGCATAGAATCAAGCCATTCCTATATTTGTGTTTTTCCATTGGCTTAAACTAGTACATTACAATTTATCTAAAAATGGATTTTGGCATCAGCTTTTCTTGACAAGCTATAAAGCTACTGCTTTTTGAACAAGCAGAAGTAGTCAATAAAAAGCTATTGGTTTACCTTTTCAAAGCCATTCGGGCATGTTTGGTGGACCATGTTTTTACGCGGCGAGTTGCATCTTGACTATTTAGCCACAAATAGTTGATTTTTTTTTTTTTTTTGATTTGCTAGATATTGTATTTTGTAATAATAAGTCCTAATTGGTCAAAATTCAACTCATCTTGTTAAAAGACCAAAATATCCTTAAACATTGAGTAAAATAGCGAAAAGACCAAAATTGAATAAGGATTCACGCCAAGCAAAAACAGTTGGTTTGGGTTGACCCTACGGCCCGAATGATCCTGACTGAACATGGTAGGGCGTGTGTCACAATCTTAACAACCCACATGTCACAATCATAAAATAGTACAAGTTCACCCTATAAATACCTTTAATGACTCATTTATCAAAGGACATACACATAATTAGCTCTCCTGATTCACCTTATTTTTACCTCTAAATATTAACCTTGTATAATAGTAGAAGCAGAAGCCACTACTAAGAGAGGACTGTCTAATTTATTTGAACTATGATTAAACTTGATCCTAACTGACTAGATACGTAGGCAGCTTGATTTGGTTCAAATGCAGTCTATAATCCCCATTAATTTGGGTTTGGGTTTGGGTTCGACCTCTTAGGTCGTTGACTTAGTCCGAATTGCCCAATGAAATTCGATCTAAATCACTTCGAAAGTTATTAATTACATGAAAATTGTAATATAGCGTGATAATTTAGAAATGTATGTGAATAATGTAACAAGTAAATTTATTTGACATTTATCCGCTTGAGTTCAGATTGGATAAAATTTATGTTTCTCGTCTTTACTGTCGATATTGATTATCCGATTTTTTATTTTGGAAAATCTTAAGAGAATTATTTCTATGGAGTACTTTCAAAACATGAAAGTTAATAATAACAATAAAAGCTTTATTTTAATAATTGGAACATATTTAACAACTTAGAAAGGGTAATGATTTTGGCATCTGATGCCTTAGATTTGCCAATGTTATCCAAATCTCAATTTTAGTGGCCTTGGGAGCTCATCCCTTCATTTTCATCAATTTAATTAGGTTGGTTCATAAGAATTATTATCCCACTTTAAAATTTGTGCGCTTAGTTTGGTTATTAGTCAAGTTGAGCTTAAATAAATTTTAATCGAGTTGCATACTAGTCGAACTCGAGTAATTTGATTATTTTGCACATAATTTATTTTTTTCACTAATCGAGTCGAATTTTAAATTTATCGAACACACAAAGAGTTGTTCAAATTTGATTTGATTTAATAATGAATCGAGCTCAAATAAATTTTTACCAAACAATATCAAATCGAGTATCGAATAATTCAGTTTCTTTCAACCCTACATATATCTCTTTTTTAACTAAAAAACCCAGCCTCCCCTAGTTAAGTTCAGTAATTAATTTCCAAGTTTGTCTCTGAAAGTCAGCAGCAACCGTGTTTGACCCCACGCATCTATAATTGAAAGTTCAAGTCAAATACCGATTTTGCCCTTGCTGCCCGCTGTCTCAAACCGGGCAACCTACAAATAGGGAATGCACGGACACGAACACGAAACACACTTACGGACACAACACAGGATATAGATACTTGAATTTTTAAAAACATTAGTACACAAGCACAACTAAAGCACGAATATTTATGTGTATTTTTTCTTTTCTCTCAATAGCTAAACACGAACATGACGTGTATCTGACACTACACGAAATAATTTTTCTCGAAGTATCCGGGCATCATAGCTAAACACCCTTTTATTTGCCACTCATGCCCGGTACATTCCCTATTCCTCCTGCCCGCCTTTTCCGGGCAGCTCAGTCAAGTTCGCGTCTTCACTCTCAGCAGCTTCAACCGTTTCAACTTTCAAAGACGAACATTTTTCTTTTCTTTTTTCAGACTGTAATATAAAAGGTAAACTTATAAAAATCTCACATTTAGATACAGAATTTTGTATGTATATATATATATGGTTTGATTGAGGCTATATATGAGGACACCGTAGTTTGACATTGAGGAATTGTTCTTGAAAGCAAAAACAGTGGAGTAATTTTATTCGAAGATTGTTGAGTTCTTTTTGATTTGGATTTTAGGGTGAAATAATGTGGAGAGTTGCGCGATCTGCTGCGGCGAGTTTCCGCCAGTCGCGGCGGCGTCTGTCGACGGCGATTCCTGGACCGTGTATTGTGCATAAGCGCGGTGCTGACATTCTCCACGATCCGTGGTTTAACAAGGTTAAAATCTTGTTTGTTCTTTGATCTGTGATTTTGTTGCTGAAGTTTAGTTATTGTTGATTTGATTGGAGTTTGGATGGTGTTGTTTGCAAATTGTTGAGTTTTGAATTATGTAGGATGTTCTGATGTTGATTTCAGATCTATTTTTAGCTTTTTATTTGACTTTTTGAGCTGAGTGTTACTGAGGAAATTTTAAAGTGACTTGATTGTTGTTGTTGAATTGAATGTGATATATGATGCTTGCAAGATCTCGTGAAGATCATTTTTTATGACAGAGACTACACTATACATGAAATTTCACGTGGCGTGGATATGTGGAAAATGAGGGGAAAAAGTATTCGTTTGTATGTGTAACAGCTGTTGTTTACTTGAAGTCATCTGAAGTTGCTGCATCTTGTTAAACGAACAACGGGGGTTCCCGACATGGACTGAAAGAAACAAATTACCCGTTCGTTGGTTATGGTTTCACCGTAATTCGATCCTCTAGATTGAAAAATTATTAAACTTGTGTTAGTTTATGAGAAAAAAAAATAGTTCTTAAGTGATTGTATATAATCATATAGTAATGTGTCAGCTATGACCTTATTTTATTTGATATTTCTAACTTAATTAAAACATCATTTTCAATAATTCATGCTTTAAGAGCATGATCAGTTATTCTTACCCAATAATTGCCACTTGGAGAGTTAGGGCAATGAAATGAAAATCAAGGCTTTGTATTTAAATGAATGTTAGAATCTAAGTACCAACGCAATGTTTTTAAAGATAAACTATATAACTGATGAAATCAAAAAATGCAGGACACAGGCTTCCCTTTAACGGAGAGAGATCGGCTGGGACTACGTGGTCTGCTCCCACCCCGTGTTATATCATTTGAACAGCAATATTATCGTTTCAGTGAGTTAGCAAACTTCTCCTGCCTTCTTTGAAGTGGTTTATCTCTGTACCTCTTTCTTTTCCTTTTTCATTTGAATTGGCTCAGAAGTACTCGTTCAGTAGGTGTTATTATAGTTGCCCTTCATAATAAGATGAATGGTTTCAAAATCATGTTTTGTTTTTTAGATTTAACCACGGACTCTATCTGGACAATTTTGCCTGAAATTTTGATTGTATTCGCAACTACAGTGTCTCTCATTTTCTTCAACTTAAATTAAACAATTATGTTATGAAGTCTTCCCCTTCAGCATAAAACCCTGATGGATCAATTATTTTATTATACTTTTTGACTATTCATCTAGAAAAAATAATCAGAGGAAATGGTGTTCTACACCCAAGCAAGAAGCTGCACTGACTTATGTTATTGTATTTAAGAAATTTAATCTTAACTATTATGATTTTTGTATTGTAGAAGTGTGATAGACGATTTGTGATTGAATCTTTCTGTATATGTCTGTCTGGTAATTCTTGTTCTGCAAAAGTAAAGGCATTATGTTTTGAAAGTTAATCCTTATTATGCATCTTCCGTTGTTAGTGGAGTCGTATAGGTCGCTGGAAAAAAATACCCAAGGTCAACACGATAAATTTGTATCCCTTGCCAAATGGAGGATTTTGAATAGACTGCATGACAGAAATGAGACATTATACTACCGAGTAAGTTTGTTGACACTTGCTTCAAGAAAGGATAAACGTGTATTAGATCAGTATCAGCTGATCCCTCCTTCACTTTACCTTGCAGGTCCTGATTGATAACATCAAGAATTTTGCTCCAATAATATATACCCCAACAGTAGGATTGGTATGTCAAAATTATTCAGGGTTGTTTAGACGTCCACGTGGAATGTATTTCAGCGCCAAAGATAAGGGGGAGATGATGTCTATGATCTATAATTGGCCTTCTCAGCAGGTATCATGTCTAACTTAAATGTCAAATCATTATTTTCCTTTACAGTTACATAATTTCAAGGAAATATAGTATTCATTTATTCTTAATGATTTATTGATTATTCCAATCCAGAAAACATCAAGCAGTCCACCGTGGAAGTAAAAACCTGTATAGCACTATGCATAATTAGGCATCACAATCTTCAATCTCTTGAATTCATCAAGTTAAACTCCAAAAAACAAAAAAATTATCTCTAACTTTTAACACTGGATGGTGATTTTCTGATTTGAAAAGGAACAAAAAGATACTACTGTTTTTTTTTTTTTTTTGTTCCAATGACCTTTTCTCTGAAATGCTTAAAGGCTCCGTATGGTTGTGTTTTTGAAAATAAATTCTGAGTTTTTTTTGGAGAATGTGTATTCTAGAAATTCGTGTGAAAAAATTAACTTTGGTTTGTTTGGATATATTTTTAGGAATTTGTTGGGAGTAGTGTAGATACGATATAAAATTAATTTTTTAGTGAGATTTGATATGTAAAATGATTGAGTTAGTTATGAGTGTAATGATGATAGCGGAAAAAGATTGGAATAATATTTAATTATAATAATTCAAATGTGTGTAATGATTTAATATGAATTTTTATTATATAAAGTATGATAATGTAAGAAAGAGAACAAGTTGGATGGTGGGGTAGTGTAATTAATGAAGAAAGAGTATGAAATGATTGAAAGGATGAAATGATGTTAATTATATAGGAGAATGTGCAGTAGAATTTGAAAATAGGGTATTTTTTGTAGAATTTGGCTTGGAGTGTGCATTTTCATTTTTTGGTGATCCAAAAAATGAATATGCAATCCAAAAAACATAAACATACAGAGCCTTAAGCTTTACTTTGTGCATGAAGTTCCTCTCTTTCAAGAGATGCTGCTCAGCACTTGATATGACAATCTGAACTTTGAGTTGTTTCTGTATGCTACATTTTTCTGTATGGCTCTTTAGAGCTAGCTGCATAAACTCACTGTTTTGAATTATTAACAAGATGCCGTAATACTTACTTCTCTTCCTTTCATTTTTCCTTCAATTATTTCACGAATATGTCCACTCGTTCACAATATTTTTCTGAAGTTTGTATCTAATCATTCATATATTCTCACACATTGGTTATAAGTAATGACAGTTGTATCCTGTGAATTTCCTGTGACTTTCGTTCTCTGCAAAGCTATCCCTTTTTTTAATATGAATTAAACCAGTAAACACCTTGCCATTTTCATCTTATTTTCCTTATAGCAACTCTTTTACCCCTAAAAATGATACATTCACCCACCATTGCAACTAAAGTTTCCTGTTGAACTATTTCCTTTCGCAGGTTGATATGATTGTGCTGACAGATGGCAGTCGTATTCTTGGGCTGGGTGATCTAGGAGTTCAGGGAATAGGTATCCCAATCGGGAAACTTGACATGTATGTTGCAGCTGCTGGAATTAACCCACAACGAGTATGTCCAACTCTTCTCCCCTCTTTTTATGTGCATGGACAACAAGGAGATTCGGTGTCTGCATATGTTATCAACATGCGATGCATGCATCATTTTGTACCCAATTGTTTCATGTTCCATACTTATTTAGGAATTCGGAAGACCACAAACACTAAAACAGACATGCACACATGCAACAATCTATTTGTAATTATATATATATATATATATATATATATGTTTTTGTGTGTGTATAGGTGTATGTGTGGTTGGTACTTTTAGCTCTTATATTTCTTTACATAATTGACTGCTCAGTTGGAAGATATAACCATAAAAGAGATGCCATTGATAAAGCTTGATGATCGTTACAATTCCAGTTGTAACTGAATATCTTACTAGCGTTGGAACAGCGTTTCTGTTTTTATAACCTTTCATTATATATAGTGATTTCCTTATTCCCATGTCTGCAGATATTGCCTGTTATGCTTGATGTTGGTACAAACAATCAAAAGCTTCTTGAAGATCACCTTTGTGAGTTGACTAATCTAAGATTATCTGCTAAATTTTGCCCTCAATTTTCTCTTCCCATCTCAGATTCTATTGCAGGCTTTTTTGCTTCTTATTCTTGCTTTCGACATGGTCATGTTCTTGTATGCTATATTACATCGGTTGGATAAGAAAGCCTTTGACTTAAATGATTTGTCCTCTGCTCAGTACAATTATATCTTCTGCTCTTTGTTTGATTCGCCTACTTAAGCTCACAAACCAGTAGATTGGCTGTGTTGAACTTCAAACACATACATACCAAGAATAATATACTCTGCAATTATCCTGGAGTTTCATTTTATCTTTTCGTATCTTGGTTAATCTTATTTATACTATTAGCAAAGCATTTGGAAATTAGAGGTAGTCAAAGCTCTAAAATTCACCTGAAAGAAAACTTTGTAACTTCAAGTAACTTGCCCTTCTTGACCTAAACTAAAGCGCTTGTCTTACTTATCAAACTTACAATTGAGCGGAGTGCTGCTCTTGTTCACGTCTATTGCAGCAAAATGGACTTTACCGAGTTATTGGTTTTTCACACAACTGTAGTTTGGCAGATTTAGGATTGAGACAACCTAGGCTGGAAGGAGAAGAATATTTAGCGATTGTTGATGAATTCATGGAAGCTGTTCATGCACGTTGGCCGAAGGCTATTGTGCAGGTCCATTTGTTCTGAAACATTTACATTTAATCCATTTAGATCACTACATTGCTAACAATTTGAGTTGGAACAATATTCTCAGTTTGAGGATTTCCAAATGAAGTGGGCTTTTGAGACACTAGAACGTTATCGTAAAAGGTTTTGCATGTTCAATGATGACATACAGGTAAATTTTGGTTCAATCCTGCTATTCTCTTTAACTAGAATAAACCATAAATTCAAGAAGAGATTGACTGTGCAGGGCACTGATGTCCTTATGCTTATCTTCATTCATACAGGGAACAGCTGGCGTAGCATTGGCCGGGCTACTTGGTACAGTTAGAGCACAAGGAAAGCCATTGACTGATTTTGCAAATCAAAAGATAGTTGTGGTCGGCGCTGGAAGGTAGCATATATGCTTGGTTTTTGTCGACCACCTCTTTTTCTAATGACAATGTTTAGAAAAGGAATTCTCAGACGGAATCTTTACTTTGTCTTGCAGTGCAGGGCTTGGTGTTATTAAGATGGCCTTACAGGCTGTTTCCAGAATGGCTGGACCAGCAGCAGATCCACACTTTTTCTTGCTTGACAAAGATGTATTGATTAACAACATTAAGATACTATTGAATTATGTTTAGTTATCCCCAAAGCTTTCGCTATAACCCTATAAGTTGTCTAACATTCCCCCATCCGCAGAAAAATTAACAAACAAAGACAAAAATAGATGATATGGGGAAAATACCATTTATCCTGGACCATATAAAGTTTATAATGTTTATATAGATTTTATTCTGGAATTTTCCTTCTTTTTTGTTTTGTTATAACAAATTTGAGCATGTACATCCGCAGGGTCTCATAACAAAACAGAGAAAATGTATGGATCCTTCAGCTGCACCGTTTGCTAAATCACACGGTGAGATTGAAGGTCTTGGACTTAGCGAGGGATCCAGTCTTGCTGAAGTGGTATGTCTATTTTTGCTAAGCAATATATGATTTGGAGAGGAACTGATGGATTATTTACATTTGCTAACATGAGTAGATAGGTTTCTAAGCCATAAAAATCGCCTTTTTTCATCCTTTAGTACTGGAAATCTTGTGCATTTAGATATTAATTAATTGCAGAAAAACCAACTGTGATGCAGGTGAAAAAAGTCAAGCCACATGTGCTTCTTGGTTTATCTGGAGTAGGTGGTGTCTTTAACGAGGAGGTTGGTAACCATTTCAAAAAGCTTTCTTTGTACCTACTCTTGCACTTTTAGTTTTCTTGTTTCGAGTTTCTGGGAAACTGACTTTAATATCCTGTCTAACAAGACATGACCTGTTCATCTTGTTTTTACACCATGAGCCAGACAAAATGGAATTTTTTTTTATGCTACTGCATGGGTTGTGTCGAAGAAAACCTTTAAAATAAATATACAAGGTTTATAAACCTTTATTTATCACTCAAATTTGTAATAAATCATGCTACTATTTTAGATTCATATAAGCATTGTCCACCCTACAAGCATAATTTTTCAAATTCATGTTGGTAGTCCAGCACTAATAAGGCATTTTACTATTTTCTTAAATTTCCCGATATAGTTGTTTGTCAATGTATAAGCTTAATAATGCATCCTAATAGATTTTGATGTTTAGCCATCTAGGTTATTTTTTCAACATTAATGCACTGAGATGTATGCTGTTTCTTTCCCTTATAGTTTAACGTATGATATGCTTTGCTGTGTTTTGAAATATGCAAAGTGAATAAACTCTTCACTTCTTGGGCTGGCAAAATCAGGTCCTCAAGGCCATGCGAGAGTCAGATTCCATTAAACCTGCTATTTTTGCGATGTCAAATCCCACAACAAACGGTTTGTTTTTGACCCATTGTTACTATGAAATCTTTTTGTGCAATCAGATAATTCTGTTGGACTGAGCATAAAACTATTTATGTACATGCTTCGTGGAACAGCTGAATGCACTGCTATTGATGCTTTCAAACACGCTGGTGAAAATATTGTCTTTGCGAGTGGGAGCCCTTTTGAAAATGTTGATCTCGGTAATCTTTTTCCAAAGTTGCCAACTTTTACTTTTAATTTCCGTCATTGAACTTTTGGGCTGACTCCTCATCCCCTATGAAATTAAGGGCATTATTTCTCATATCTTTGTTGGGTGAAGGAAGAGGCCGCACATAGTACTCACCTTTGCGTTCTTAGTAGTTTTTTTAGCACTAATTATATATAATTTGTGGCAGGGAATGGAAAAATAGGTCATGTGAATCAAGCCAATAACATGTACCTCTTTCCGGGGTATGTACTAACTCCTAGAACTATATTAAGATATGTTCTTATCTATTATTCTTGCTATTTTCTGAGATTGTATTTCTGTTTGTTTAGGATTGGCTTGGGAAGTCTTCTCTCTGGTGCTCGTACTATAACTGATGGTATGCTTCAAGCAGCTTCAGAGTGGTATGAACAACAACTTTATTCTCTATAAAGTTATATGCTATTATAATCGCAAGATGTAGAATAAGTGTTGAATATTGTGCAGGGACACTTGAATGTTAAGAAATTTCTTGAAATATTTATTTTGTATGTGACAAAACTTGTGTTGCGAGAAATATTCCATGTGTTGGGTAGTATGTGTGGCATGATTGGAGGTTGGGTTTATTCATTGACTTGGTATATCTACAATCAAGTTTGCAAATTCAGAAAAGCTGATTTTCACTATTTATTTCAAAAGGACTTGAATGAACAAAATTGCCTATCTTTGACTAAATATCTTAAATTTGATTGTTTTGTACAGCCTTGCTTCATATATGACAGATGAAGAAATTCAAAGAGGTGTGCTGTATCCATCTATTGATAGGTAAATTTATCAGGTTTCTGACTTGGGTTTGGTTCTCATTTATATATTTAACAACTTATATTGGTTCTTGAGTTTGATCATATTCAAATGAATAATGAAAGTGCTCACTTAATAAATTCGTCTCACTTTTTGGGTGGAAATATACAAAATAGCCAAAAATTTGGCTCCTTCCCAGTTTCCATCCATTTCTGTAACTGAGACCAAACATTATTGCATGTCTTTGTTTTTGGAGACCTAATGTTGAAAATGAATGGATCCGGTTGTGATGCATAGTTAACTCTAGAAAATGAAGAACATCTCTGAGTCTTTTATTAATTTTCCTCTGAACTTACGGTTTTGCATGGGCAGTATACGGGATATCACAGCAGAGGTTGGAGCTGCTGTTGTGAGGGCAGCAATTGCTGATGAAGTGGCTGAAGGACACGGCGAAGTGGGGCCAAGAGAGCTGTTACATATGTCAAAGGTAAGACGACTGTATATGAAATACACACATAGCTGTAAATGGGTAGATCTTATCCAGATCCAAAAAGTTTGTGTTTAGGCCCAGACCTAGACCCAAAGATTGAGTCTAGACTCAGACTCAAAATTCTGGGTTCAGACCCGGACCCATGGGCCTAGGCTCATAATTTGGGTCTGGACCAGACAGATTTTGTATCATAATATAGTTGGGTTGGGTTGGGCTGGCTCTGAGCCTAGGCTTAATTACTGGGTTCGGGTCTGGGCCCAAGATCAATGTTTGAAAAAGTCTTGTGTCCGGGTACTTCCTACATATTGACAGGCCTGTACACATACGTAAAAAGGTCGGGTCTCTGATTTAACCGATGGTGTTGTATGCAGGACGAGATAATCAAATATGTGAAAGACAACATGTGGTATCCTATTTACAACCCTCTTGTTCACGAAAAGTGAGCCATTATTTTATCGCGAGGCTGCTTTCTTTCTTCTGCAGAATTTACAAAATTCTGCAGGCAATTGTATGTCTTAAGACGAATTAATGAACTCTTATAGATAGAAGCGACTGAAGTAGCTAAAAGCAGGGGTATAAAGTAACAAGACTTTTCGAGTTTTGTTTTTGTTCTACTTATTTGTTGTAACAAACATTTGTGTACTTAATATCACATTGATCAGTGAATGTTAAAATTTTCTCCTGCGTAATGTTTCTTTTATTTTTGAGTCCAGATTTAAGTATTGTTTTAGCTTATTCATATAATGTAACAGTTGAATTTGTATGCGTTTCTAGTTTAGACAACTGTTCTGCAGTCGTCCATTCAGCCTTTAGAGAGATGAACGAATCATTAATATACGTTACTTCTCATAATTAAGAAAAGCAGAGAAGAGACTTGTGAGTTATGTTCGATCATAGTAGTGTTCAGCTTATGCGGAATGTCTTGTTTGACATATAGCTATTGTCTATGTGATGTTTGACTAAACTTATAAGCTCTTTAAAACAATTTTATATGCTATCACAGAGTGATAAGTTATTTGGTAAAACAACATATAAGCTCTGAAATAAGTTGCTTGGAGCTCATAGCTTTTAAAAAACAAATCAAGAAAAAATTCAGACTTATTTTTTAAGAGATTATAAGATAAAGAATTTATAAGGTTCAAAAATATTTTATAAGCACTAAGAGCTAATAAGCTTAGGCAAAGTGCGAAACACCCTCTAAAAGATCAATTTGTCACCATTGTCAACCAAGATGTTAGGACTAGGCACAGGCGCATAGACATCAAGTTGAGCTCCTCGCAAATCCACCCGATTAGGGTTGGTTTCAGCTCAAGTTTAGTGTACTTATTTTGGCTCTCGAGCTTGTAAATAAAAAAATATTTATTTATTAATATATATTTAAACATAATATACGTACAACGATGTATTTAATATTCATCATGATATATACATATATATCATGATAAATATTTTGGTTCTAGCCGCTCTACTCAAGCTCAAGCTCCACTCTTTGGCTCGTCGTGCTCGAACTCAAATATTTTGGCTTTAGCTTGGCTCATATACACTTGTCACGAGTCGGGACACGATATCATAGAAATCCACCTTTGTGAAGTATACGAATTAAGCTAACATCTTCCGGGGAAAAAAGTCGTCGCTAGGCCTGTCAATCAGGCCCCATGAGCCGAGCTTAAGGTGGCTCAAGCTCACACTCATCGGGTTTGAATATTATATGTTCAAACTCAGCTCATAAAATATTTTCTTCGGCTCGGCTCAAATTCAGGCTCTCGTATTTTACGAGCTTCTGGCCTATTTCGGGCCAGCTCATTAGTTTTTCTCAAATAAAAGCGTATCCAATAGAATCATATTAAGAGGTTAATTTCAAATAGTACATTAAATAAATGTTTACGCTAATAAGTATGTATAATTCCAAATTTTACTAATGGAGTCACAAAGTCTACAATAATGATTATGAAAATTTAGAATTTTTATCAATGTATCCGAGGTGTCATAAAATAATTTGAAGTTCTTCTAAAATCTCTTTAGAATAAAAGTTTCTACTAATATGTAACATTTCATCGATTTCGTAAGGTTCAAACTTAAAAATTTACAATTTGTTTTATATAAGTTAGCTTAAAAATAATTTTACTATATGAGACAAAGCATTAATTATAGAAACTTTTGACTTCGGGCTATTGGGGCTGAGCCTATCAAAGCTTAAACTCAGCTCACAAATTGGGCGGGTTCAATTTGTAAGTTTAAACTTAGCCCGACTTACATTCAATTAGGCTCGGCTCATACTTAATTGGGCCAAACAATTGGGTTTTAGGTAGGCCCGATTCAATTGACAATCCTAGTTGTCTCCACGTTGCCACTAAAAAGACAAACAAACAAGTCGTTCGATAGAATATTTGGATTGAGTCATAAATCATAACCTATGATGCACAAATACTTCTAAAAATGGTCCCGTGCAGTATCATATCCACATTGTACCCTTATCCAGTATGGATACTCTTGGATACCGTGTCTAGGCCAAAAAAATAAATTATGAATACTGTTTCGAAAATAAAAACAAATTAGATTAGGGTGGATCCAACTGCGTGTTCCAAGCCCCGCGATAATTCTTATCTTAGAATTATCTTTCAATCCCTACGCTCGAGTTCGATACGCTAGACGGTGATTCAGAATTTAACACTTCGATGTGTTGTTTAACTTAGTTGTTAGGACCGCAATTGACTGAAAGAACTATCGTCTTCGAATGACACAATAATACAATAGAAGAAAAATTCAAGTTCAGGTAAAAACTATCTCTCTGATATTTAAATCTGACACAAGATAATCTTATACCTACGTGAGAATCTCTCGATCGAATGTATTATTTTAGATGTTGATTATTGTCTTCAAATGCAATAATAAGATGAAAGATAAAATTCAAGTCCAGGTAAAAACTATCTCTCTGATACTTAAATCTGACACAAGATAATCTTATACCTACGTGAGAACCTATCTTTTTACCATACTTGAATATGTTCGAATTCAATTGAAGTGCTAGTTGTTCATTTCGAATATGAAAAACAGTGAATCGAAAGACTCAAGTCAAGATACAAATTACCTATCCGATACTTAAATCTGAATAAAAGATAATTTATATCTCCATGAAAGTTTTCAATTCTGAAACATTACAGGCAATCGAATGCGCGAATGCAAATACAAGCCTTGAAGGCAAATCTCATCGAGTCGAATAGTAAATTACACTATGGCTACTCCTAAATTACGCTAAGAGCTACTCCTACATTATGCTATGAACTACTCCTAATTACGCTAAGAAAAAGAAAATGTAGAAGTCTGATGATCTTGCGATGTCCTGTTCCTTTCTTCGTGGCTCCTATATATCTTGTCTTCGGGAACCGCCTTCAACCCACGTTCCTCGTTTTTGGGAACTGCCGTCAACTGCATCCAACCGTCTTTTTCAAAATCTTCAACTTGGCGCGTCTTCCTTGAAAGCAGATTATTGGCTTTTTGGACTTCATTTTATTTTTCAGATTTGATTCTTGGACTTTTTGTCAATTCAGCCCCTGTCTTCGCTATTTTCTGAATTTAATGGGTCTTGTCTGGTCTATTTGTAGACCCATTTCCTTCTTTTTCAAGTTTCCCCAGTTTGGGCTATTTGGGCTGTTTAATTCGAAAGCCCAAATTATTTTATGGTGTAAACAAATACCATATCTGATACAAAATTTTAAGTATCCGACATACCTTAGATACCAGCAAAGTATTTTGTAATATAATCCAATACTTTTTGGCTAAAATAGAAAAAAGTTGATGTTTTCTATCTTTTGTTATAAATTATAATTTAAAAGTTAAACAAATACTAAAAAAGCTAAAAAATCTAGATAAAATTTATTTATGTTAAATTTATTTATTGAATAATATTCATTTTTAAATATGATATATATATATATATATATATACACGTATCTTTAACATATCGTATTCTAAGCGTTTGAAATTTAACATATTTCGTATTCGTTTCGTACCATACCAATCCATTTCCATGTACGATAGATCATAACTATTATTTGAATTTTGAAAGGTCATACAACCCACTAAAGGGAGTCATCAACTTCTAAGAAAATATCCTAATTAAGAAACCATGCATGTGCATACCATTTACCAATACCCAAAGCTATTTCATACAATATATATATATATATATATATATATATTCCTTGTAGCAAAAATGATTTTCACACACACACACACATCTTTCTCCTTACTTTAAAACTACGATTCATCAATGGCTCAAGCAAACAACAAAATCATTGAAAAGAAGTAAGTATTATTATAATATCCTGCATAAATTAATCATACATTTCATACCATTTTCGAATTCTTATTTCTTAGTTCTTAGTATTAGTGTTCAGCTGCAGATACGTATGTTTTCGTTCTTGGTGTAAGAAATCAAACACAATAACTAAGAAACATGAAATGAAGTAAATGTTCTTTATATTTATTTAAGAGAGCTCCAATACATCTATAAAAAACTCGCAAAGATTCTGGCCTTGAAAACAATTTATTTATAGAGAAAAATTAGCCAAGACCGATCTGATCGACTCTAAGTATAGTTCACATGGTAATAGAATTCCACTCGTCACTTTCAGATTTAATCAAACCAAGTTTCAACTAAATTTCTTATATTTATATTAACGGATAAGTGTAGGGACCTCCCGAACTATGAATAGTTGATATTTACACCACTTCCTTTGCTATAGTAGTAGGAACCTCTCCTCCTTCAATATTTTCATTATATTTAGAAATTTTTTCATTCTCCATCACATTAAATGTTAGTATTTTAAAAAAAATTAAAAGTGAAAAGATATTTTAGTTCTTGACTAATAAATATAATAAAAAATTGAAGGAGAGGAAGTTTACAAAAATACACCAAGGATAATGGTGTGGAATGCCATCCTTTTTTTTTTGGATGACGCGGGAAACCCGCAGTCGCTACCATTAGGGTGTGCACTGGGTAAACCCCATTCCTGTGCAATAGCTTGCAATCCACACAAGAGAGATAGGCCAGTCTAGGTTGTTTATAGCTGACTGGCTCACAGCAAAGGAGGCCAATAAGCATTCTCTCAGGAGGAATCAAATTGGTGCCCTAAGATACAAGGCTCAGCTGCCCGATCAATTCCGCCGGTGGTTGCCCCTGCCATACTCGTTTGGTTTGAAAGATGAGATAAAATTGATAAGATAGATAAGTTGGGATTGCATTGTTCACATATGAATTTATCTATCTATCAAGTTGTTTGGTATGTAGGATTATATTTTCAGTTAATCCTACATTTATTCCAATCATACGTTTTGAATATTGGATTGTTTGTATGACAAGGTTGAATTTACACATATAACCCTGGAGTACATGTCATAACATTGGAGGACAAATTAGTTAAAGAAAAAGGCTTTTAAGGGGTGAAATCGGAAATCAAACTTTTCAATTTGCTGTCCAACAAGCTGGATTAAATTATTTCACCCCCCTTGGTGGGACAAGTTATCACTATAATCAAGGATAAAAATTCGGACCGTGAATCAATCATGGGCCTAATCTATAATACCAAATACATGAATAGATTAGATTAAATAATCTAGCAACTTTTATCTAACAAACCAAACGAGGACCCGGACGAATAGGAACGGGAACCACTCTTTTCGTTTTGGGATTTCCAGAATAATAGGTAAATGAGAAAAAATATTTGGAATTAAATATGAATCAAATATTATTAGTCCAAGAGTAAACAAGAGCCTTTCATTGGCGGTGCAGACAAAGCCCTAGGGGTGACCGCGGTTCGGTTTTGCGGTTTTTTTTATTGATTTCAAACCAAATTGACAAGTGCGGTTTGGAGGAAATAAAATTTGAAATTGCGGTTTTGTAAATCAAAACCGATTATGTGGTTTTGTATGGTTCGGTGCGGTTTGACGGTTTTTCAAGTTATTTTACATTTTAATACTAAATAAGCAAACATCGTTTGTCATATTTTTTGTTAAACTAATTAATAAAAAGAGTGATAATTCAAAACTAAAAAAATACTTGTCTGAAAAACATTTATCAAGATTAAACTCCATGAATCATTAAAAAAAACACTAGTGTGATTACATATTATTATATAAGAGTATCATACGTTTAGAATAAAAAAAAGTATTATTATACCACTTATAAAATCTGTTTTACACTGAGTATAAATATAATATGTACATATTTTACTATATATATATATAAATATCAAATAAATACACGCTTATATATAAAAAAATATCTTAATCTAACTTGTATGAAAAGTAGGATAAGAAATTTGTATACAAAAAATGACATGTTGTAATTATTTATTTATTAAAATTTGTGCACTAAAATCTACAAAAGAATATTGTAATGTTATAAAACAATAGGTAATCTAAAGCAACATTGTTATTACAAATAATTGTGATAGTTAAATAGAACAAATATCATAAATATAATCTATAATACTTTTTTTCGTCAAAACTCTTCAAGTGTCTATTATATATCTTAAAAATATATATAACACTAAAGTATCATAAGATATTATTATTTTAAAAGTTTAAAGCACAAAGGTTGATTGAACATATTATTAATCATGTAAAAGATATAATCATATTTATTCATTAACAAATATTACATAAATCTACAAATATGAATAGTATTACGAGTAAAACCTATTAAAGGTTTAAAATAAAAAAGATTAATAAGACCTATTAAAGGTCTAGATCGAATACATACCCTCTCTTAGATAAGATCTAAGACCCAATATACATCATTGGATACATTAAATCCAACAGTCTAAAAAATAAGGAAGAAACAGGCAGGAAAAAATGGAAAATAGGGATTAGGGGTATAATGGACAAAATGACAAAATTATACATCACCCATTTACCAAAAATAACGGCAATCATTTCCTGCAATCTCTCAAAAACTAATACCCACGAACTCAGCCATTTATTATCACAATCTTAGCCCAAGATTAACGCAATTAATTTATAGAATCGTATTAACCTCAGATTTCGTTCGATTATCACAAAAAAAAATTCTGAAACCCACATGTTCTGGAAATTTTGAAACCTACGAAAAAATTCTGAAAATCGAGATTGCAAACCCAGAATTTGAAAAGATTGAATTCTGTTTTCACTTACATCATTGTTATTTGCTTTGATTTTTGATTTTTGAATGTTCTGTTATTTCTATATATTGCTTAATTAGTAAACTATAATGGTGATATACCATATATTGTGATTTGAACACATTATACAGCTCATTATATTACATTATACAGCGTATTATATTACATTATACAGTTCATACAATAGGGATATACAACATGTGATTGTGCTCCTTTCAACAGTCAGTTGAATATATTATACAACATTTTGTACTACATTATACAGTATATTATAACCTATTATACAGTATCATATAAGTCATTATACAGTGAATCCAATAGCTAATTAATCCATTATATAATAGTTAATAATCAAATATACAGTAAATATAAACAAGGTCAAGTACGAAAATAATTGAAATAAATAAAAATAAAAATCCGACTGAAAACACAAAAACGCGAAAAAATCTATTAAAACGATGGAATTTGGACCCGATAGGGTGGTGCTCAGCATACTTATGATAAGTATTTGAATTGTTTTTAAAACGACGTTTCCTACAAGATTGAAGTAGAGTTTGGGACCAAATTCCAAAAACAGTTTTTGCCTTTCGGAAATTTAAAAAAAATATATATTTTTATTTTTTTAAAGCAAAACGCAGTAGATGAGTGGTGATATACAATGTAGTATTTAGTGACATCACAATTAATGATTTTTTAAACCATCATACAGTAGCTTATAAATCATTATACAGTAGTTTGTAAACCATTATACAGTAAATACAACTGTAATATATAGTGTGTGATTAGTGACATATAATTAGTGATTTCAAACCATTATATAGTATCTTATAAACAACTATACAGTATGTTATAACATTTTATACAGTATTTTACAACCCATTATAGAGTGTGTGTTTATACATCATACAATTACAATTTTATAATTATTATACAGTATCTTATAAGTCATTATACATTATGTTATAACACATAATACAGTGTATTGTAACTCATTATACAGTATATTGGCTGAAGAATTATTCATTCATCATCCCATTACATGTGCATAATCTCATGTGGCTAAAGCTTTTTCCATAATAATGAAATTGAAATTATGTGTGATTAATTAATTTTCAATTTCTCATTAGGAGCTTCCAAATTCAAATCAATTATTTAAGTAGCAACAACAGCTTCCGCCATGGCTGTTCTTCGGCGACGCAGGTGATGGCTTGACAATGACGTAATAAAAAACTATTGATAATGGAGGCGAAAAATGCAGAATTCGTGATGACGATGAATTGGCGATTATGATTCGAAAGAAAAAAATGAATTTGGAAGCAGAATTGATGAATGATGAAGAAATTTTTCGTTTTGGTAGTGAAATTGATAGTTTTGGATCGAATTATAATTAGAAATAAAAAATGAATTGAGAAACAGAATCTGTTATGGAACAATAACAGAGATTTGATTTTGATCCTACATAATAATTGCATGAGTTTGTTACGATTTGTTGACTAAAATGCCCCTACTAGTAACAAAAAATATTAAATAATCTGAAAAATGGGTTAAATCCAGACCTTAGGATCAAGTGTTATCAATGGTATAAATTGAGTCTTGTATCTTACCTAATCCAATAGGATGTATTTGATCCATACCCTATATATATATATATATATGTATGTGTGTAGGCGGTGGCGGTGTGGTTTGATTTTTTTAACATTGATTTTGAAACCAATCCGCATAGGATGGTGCGGTTTTCATTTAAATTTTAAACCACGATTTGCTTAGAAAATTAATAAAAACGGTGCGATTTGGTGCGGTGCCGGTCAATTTGGGAGGTTTTTCAAAACCAATGCTCATCCGCCCCCAAATTGTATGCTAGCGCACCGTAGACATATACATACACGTAAACTCTCTACCATTCTAGTTAAATCCACCACACCCCAAAATACAAACACAAGAACTCCAGCTCGAGCTACATCAATGGCGGAAGCAACAAAGAAGTAACTTCTCCCATCATTTTTTCGAGTAATTTTTACCATTATTATCATACTCTATTTATTCTCAATGCGTACGTATTTTTCCTTTCTTTTCGATTTTTCTGCTGCGGATACGCCGTCGTTACGGGGGAAAATAAAGGGATAGGGTTAGAGATTTGCAGGCAGCTCGCTTCGCAAGGTATCACAGTTGTGTTGACTGCGAGAGACGAAAAGAGGGGAATTGAAGCTCTTGAAAAACTCAAAAACGGTGTCGTTCCTGATTATGTGATCTTTCATCAGCTCAATGTGACGGATTCGGCAAGCATTTCTGCTCTCGCTGAATTCATCAAATCGCAGTTCGGAAAGCTTGATATCTTGGTAAGAGCAAATTTCATTTTTCTTGTAATTCATGTTTTTCTCTCTTAATTTTGTTTGGTTGTTTGGCTTTAATAATCACATGTTATTTGTGAGTTCAAGTTTTGGTTATATATATGGTTCAAAGTATCGGTTGATATTCGATATTTGAGGAATTTCTTATTTTTCGAATTTATGTGTATCTTTGGATAATATCGATAATAGTGTCCGATAGTATCGGATATGTGTGTTGGGAAAGAGTGCCAAAATAAATGACACCGGCACAACGCAGAAGCGATATAATTCTTTCCCCACTAACTAGATAAAAATGGGACCACACCAACGATAGTACGATAGAAAGAAATAGAATAAACGAGGCAAGAGTTTTTACGTGGAAAACCCAAATCGGGAAAAACCACCGGACCGAAGTCAAAAAACCTCCACTATAACAATAATGGGCTTACACAATTTCTCCCTAAACTAATTAGGGGATACACCAAATCTTCAAGAGAATATCCCTTGGATTACAAATACATCAAGTTTAGAAACTTGGAATTGTAGAAGAAAAATAGAACACTTCTCTCAATCTTATTTTTCTTCTCCCAATTTTTCCCTCCTTAATGGCATTTGAAATCTCCTTTGAACTTGGACTTCCCCCTGGATTTGTCTCTCTGGTGCTGAGGACCTCTATTTTTGTTTCTTCCTCGTCTGTCAGAATTTTCAGTCATTCTGGACTCTTCGTTTAGAAGGCAATCTTTGACCACTTGCAAGGTCAAATCTCAATTGGGAGCTGAGTTGCTGACTGACACCACGAGGGTATCCCAACTATCCGGTAATGAGCTGAGCAATAATAAAGCAATTACTTCATCACCAAGAGGTATCTTCATGTTGATGGATTGATTTATTAAGCCCTGGTAAGCATTAAGATGCTCCGTCATGCTGGCACCCTCATTGTACCGAAGCCGGACAATTTTTCTGATAACAGAAGCTTTGTTTAAGGCATTTTTCCTCTCAAACATAGCCTCTATATTTTTCCATAGAACATCAGCCTTTTCCTCATTTGCAAAGTGATGGAAGATACTGTGTTCGAGAAAACGTCGGATAAACCCGACCGTCTTTCTGTGCAAGATGGTCCACTCATCTGCACTCATATCGTTTGGTTTAGATTTATCTCCCTGCAAGGGCAAGTACAAATCCTTGCAATAGAGAAGATCTAACATACTCGATTTCCAGATTGAGTAGTTTGATCCGTTCAGTTTGAACATCCCACCAATAGATGATGATGACTCCATTTTTAATCCGTTACCTCAAATATGAACGTGGCTCTGATACCACTTGTTGGGAAAGAGTGCCAAAATAAATGACACCGGCGCAACGCAGAAGCGATATAATTTTTTTCCCCACTAACTGGATAAAAATGGGACCACACCAACGATAGTACGATAGAAAGATATAGAATAAACGAGGCAAGAGTTTTTACGTGGAAAACCCAAATCGGGAAAAACCACGGGACCGAAGTCGAAAAACCTCCACTATAACAATAATGGGCTTGCACAATTTCTCCCTAAACTAATTAGGGGATACACCAAATCTTCAAGAGAATATCCCTTGGATTACAAATACATCAAGTTTAGAAACTTGGAATTGTAGAAGAAAAATAGAACACTTATCTCAATCTTATTTTTCTTCTCCCAATTTTTCCCTTTTTTTTTTTTTTTCTCTCTATTTCTCTCTCTATCTCTCGCTATTGGTGTGTTTGAGTAGAGCAAGAGGTGCCTCTATTTATAGGAAAAATCCATGGCAATTTTCAACATTTATTATGTCATGCCATATGTCATTTGCCCTTTTTTATTTTCAAAGAAAATGGCTGCAACTTATTCAACAAAAACAACCATTCCTTCTCTTTTTTCAACTATATACAGCCACCCACATAGGTGGACTCAACTTGTAAAGAGGTGTTGTGGTTAAGCATTTCCAAACAAAAGTTGAAAGAGAAACCGGAAGGAAGCTGAAGTGTATCCGTTCAGACAACGGTGGCGAATACCAGGGTCCAATTGAACATCATTGTCGTGACAATGGTATCAGGCTTGAGAAGAATGTTCCAAAAACTCCACAACACAATGGTGTGGCGGAGAGGATGAACAGGACAATTTGTGAGCAGATCAAATGTATGTTATCACACTCAAAATTGCCCAAATCCTTTTGGGGTGAAGCAAAGAGGACTGCAGTTGACTTGATCAACCTTTCTCCATCAGCTCCTTTGGATGGTGACATTCCAGACAGAGTTTGGTCAGGGAAATATGTTTCCTACAAACGCTTGAGAGTGTTTGGCTGCAGGGCGTTTGTTCATATTCCAAAAGATGAAAGATCCAAGCTTGATGACAAAACCAAACCATGTACCTTCTTGGGCTATGGCCATGAAGAGTTTGGTTACAGACTTTGGGACCCGGTGAACAGGAAAGTTATCAGAAGCAGAGATGTTGTGTTTCTTGAGGAACAAACATCTGATGATACAAAACAGAGCGAGAGGAAAGAATCTTCTCAGGAAGTTCCTGATGACTTAGATCCAGTTCCTTCACGTACAACTCGGGATCACGGGGGAGATGTACAAGACGAGCAGAATGATATAACTGATGATGAGCCAGTTGATGATCAGGTGCCACCTATACAGATTGATGATCCAGTTCCGCCACCGGAGGCGAGGGTTAGAAGGTCAACCAGACAAACACGTCCTTCGACCAGATATAATCCAGATGAGTATGTGATGCTCACTGATGGGGGAGAACCAAAGAGTTACCCAGAGCCCATATCACATGATCAGAGAGATATGTGGATGGAGGCCATGAAAGAGGAGATGAAATCCTTACAAGAAAATCACACCTATGACTTGGTGAAGCTGCCTAAAGGCAAGAGAACACTAAAAAATAAGTGGGTGTACAAGTTGAAAAATGTGGAACATAGCTCACAACCCAGATATAAAGCAAGGCTGGTTGTGAAGGGTTTCAATCAGAAAAAGGGTGTTGATTTTGAAGAAATTTTCTCACCAGTGGTGAAGATGTCTTCTATCAGAGTTGTTCTTGGGATCGCTGTCAGTCTCAGTCTGGAGATTGAACAACTTGATGTGAAGACCGCATTTTTTCATGGAGATCTAGATGAAGAAATCTACATGGAGCAGCTGGAAGGGTTCAGAGTCAAAGGAAAAGAAAACCTGGTGTGCAGGTTGAAGAAAAGCTTGTACGGTCTGAAGCAAGCCCCCAGACAATGGTACAAGAAATTTGACTCATTCATGACAGACCATGACTACACGAGGACCAGCTCAGATCACTGCGTATTCTTTAAGAAATTCTCAGATGGAGATTTTATCATTCTACTGTTATACGTTGATGACATGCTGATTGTAGGTCATGATGCCAGCAAGATTGAGAAGCTGAAGAAAGAACTTGGTAAGTCTTTTGCGATGAAAGACTTGGGCCCGGCGAAGCATATCCTTGGAATGAAAATCTCTAGGGATAGAGCTGACAAGAAGCTCTGGTTATCTCAAGAACAGACATTGAGAAAGCTCTTGAAAGATTCAACATGAGTAAATCCAAAGCGGTTAGTACTCCACTTGCGGGTCATTTCAAACTCAGCTCCGCACAATGCCCCACAAGTGAGGTAGATAAACAAGAAATGAATAAGATACCATACGCTTCTGCAGTTGGCAGTTTGATGTATGCTATGGTATGTACTAGACCCGATATTGCTCATGCAGTTGGCGTAGTTAGTCGCTATCTATCTAACCCTGGCAAGGATCACTGGGAAGCAGTTCAATGGATAATGCGGTATCTGAGAGGCACTTCGAGACTATGTCTAAGGTTTGGTGGTGGCCAAACTATTTTAGAGGGGTACACAGATGCAGACATGGCAGGAGACATTGATTCCAGGAAGTCCACGTCTGGATACTTGATTACCTTTGCAGGGGGAGCTATTTCTTGGCAGTCGAAACTTCAAAAATGTGTGGCATTATCCACAACAGAGGCCGAGTACATTGCTGTGACTGAAGCATGTAAAGAGGTGTTGTGGTTAAGGAAGTTTCTAGAGGAGTTGGACTTGAAGCAGGAAAAGTACAGGCTCTACTGTGATAGTCAGAGCGCGATTCACTTGAGTAAAAATTCGACTTTCCACTCAAGGTCCAAACACATAGATGTGAAATACCATTGGATCCGGGATGTTCTTGACGAAAAGTTGATACAACTTGATAAAGTGCATACGGATGATAATGCCGCAGATATGCTCACGAAGTCTTTGCTAAGGGAAAAGCTTGAAGTCTGTAAAAGCGAATCAGGCTTGGTTGTGCCCCCCAAATGAGTTGGAGGGGGAGAATTGTTGAGTCCAACTATGTGGGTGGCTGTATATAGTTGAAAAAAAGAGGAGGAATGGTTGTTTTTGTTGAATAAGTTGCAGCCATTTTCTTTGAAAATAAAAAGGGGCAAATAACATATGGCATGACATAATAAATGTTGAAAATTGCCATGGGTTTTTCCTATAAATAGAGGCACCTCTTGCCCTACTCAAACACACCAATAGCGAGAGATAGAGAGAGAAATAGAGAGAAAGAAAAAAAAAAGGAGGGAAAAATTGGGAGAAGAAAAATAAGATTGAGAGAAGTGTTCTATTTTTCTTCTACAATTCCAAGTTTCTAAACTTGATGTATTTGTAATCCAAGGGATATTCTCTTGAAGATTTGGTGTATCCCCTAATTTGTTTAGGGAGAAATTGTGTAAGCCCATTATTGTTATAGTGGAGGTTTTTTGACTTCGGTCCCGTGGTTTTTCTCGATTTGGGTTTTCCACGTAAAAACTCTTGCCTCGTTTATTCTATTTCTTTCTATCGTACTATCGTTGGTGTGGTCCCATTTTTATCCAGTTAGTGGGGAAAAGAATTATATCGCTTCCGCGTTGCGCCGGTGTCATTTATTTTGGCACTCTTTCCCAATATGTGTCCATTTATTTGTTGTAGACACTAGGCATGTTTTGTGATATGATATGATTTTATCATATATATATAGTGAAGGCTTGTGGTGTAATTATTTATAAACTCTTTTATATTACAAATATAAGTTCCACAATAACATTATGCTTTAAATTATTTATATCTAACACTATGCAGCAACTAGTACTAATGACTTTACATTTTTCATATCTTTTCTTGAATAATAATATTTTGGCGTACTGTTGGGGCAACTCTGCAGGTGAATAATGCGGGGATCAGTGGCGCATTGGTCGACGCTGATGGTCTAACAGCTTCCAGTGGCGCTGTCGGTGGGGTAAGTCCGTTCACTGCTTTTTTATCTTTTTGTTGCACTGCTTATTCACCCTTGGATCAAGTTTTTGCTCAAGCTATGCCGATAAATCAGTTTTCCTGTTAAAGTAAACCATCGAGAAGAGTAGTACTTCTAAGTTAGAGACATGTGTGTATAACTTTATTCAGGGACAGAATTCTTAATCTTCGGGGTGGTGTATTTTTCAGCGAATATCAGAGGGCAATTTAGTAATTTGAAGGGGGCTTCGACGTTTTGTAGAATAAATATGTGTCGAAATTCTTGATACTTACTGATGATGGACAATATAATAACATTAATATTTATGTATTAAATCGCAATACCAATAAAAGATATATGATATTATCCAATCCAGGTCTAAATGCCCAATAAAAGAAGTTACAAGATTTCTCAACTTGGCTGTCAATGGAACAGGGGAAAAGTAGGGAAAATATAGCATAAACCCAATACAATGACGTAAATAAGTGTTTATAGGTTGGTCGCGTTGGGCTCAAGGAGATCAAAACATTTGTCATCATTTCTAAGTATCACGTGCTCTTCTTTGGCCGCGCATGTGAGAGCTTGGATCCACCCGGGTCTTTGGGTTGAGCTCACCGGGTCAGGGTCGAGCGGTCGAACCCGACTCCCAAGGTCAGGTCATGCTGACGCGCGTTGGGGTCCACGAGGAGCATTTTGATCATTTATCAGGACGTGTGGTATTTTATCCGCATCGCTTACTAAGTTCTAAAGAGGGTATTCTCTTTATTTCTCTCCTATTGCTGTGAACTCTCTGTCCCATTATGTTTTGTGTCCAGTTATGAAGCTCGAAGCTAAATGGTTTTGATTGTTTTATCAATCCTCGTTTGTTTACTTTGTGATTGCAGAGTGGAGGAGCAAAAATCAATTGGGGTGAGATAATGACTCAGACCTATGACTTAACAGCAGAAGGCGTTCAAACAAACTATTACGGTGCAAAAAGAGTTACCGAAGCACTTCTTCCCCTACTTCAGCTCTCTAAATCACCGAGGATTGTTAATGTTTCCTCTTCAATGGGGAAGCTTAAGGTTAGTGTATTGTCAAATTCACATGTAAAGCGAAGTTATTAGAAATTATGAAGTGTCGAATGAGCTCATTATTCGATCCAAAATAAAGATACGACCTTCACGACATTGAGTCGTAATACGCCTAGTTGCCTAGGCAATGTAAAATGCGACATAATACTTTTAGAACTTGAAAATTTTCTATATAAGGACTCTATAACACAATTGTGTAAAACTTTCTGAGACATGAGACATACACAGTGCGTGACAAGTGTATACACGAGTAGTTAGGATGTGGATAAAAAACTAATATTGATGTTCAAATCATTTTTATTTCAGAATATACCCAATGAATGGGCTAAAGGGATACTCAGTGACGTTGAGAACCTCACAGAAGAGAGAATCGATCAAGTGTTGAATGAGTTTCTTAAAGACTTCAAGAAGGGCTCAATTGAAGCCAAAGGATGGCCTCAATATTCTGGTTCATACATACTCTCTAAAGCAGCCATGAATGCCTACACAAGGATTCTAGCAAAGAAATACCCGAGTTTTCTAATTAATTGTGTTTGCCCTGGATACGTTAAAACTGATATCAATTACAATACGGGCATATTGACAGTTGAAGAAGGTGCTGAAAGCCCGGTGAGGCTGGCGTTGTTGCCTGATGACGGGCCTTCGGGCCTGTTTTTTGTTAGGAAAGAAGTGTCATCTTTTGAGGAATGAGAATGAGTGTGTTGTGAAGATAGAATTGTATCTGAAGTTTCTATGTGCATGAAAATGCTTGTGAAGGAAATAAGAGTTCTTCTGGATAAAAATAGCAAACTGAAGTTGAGCACTTCTATTTTCCATGTAAAAATTTAGAAGTTTGCGTTTATACGAAAATTCCTGAGGTCTTGTGATTATAGATTAGTTACATTTCCGTTTCGTACTTTGTATGACAAAGTTGAATTTACACATATAACCCTCGAGTACATGTCCTAATATTGGAGGACAAATTAGTTAAAGAAAAGGCTTTTAAGGGGTGAAATCGAAAATTGAACTTTTCAGTTTGCTGCCTAACAAGCTGGATTAAACTATCTCACCCTCTTGGTGGGATAAATTATCACCATAATCGAGGATAAAAATTCAGACTGTGAATCAATCATGGGCACTGATCTATAATACCAAACACATGAATAAATTAGATTAAATAATCTATCAACCCTTATCAAACAAACCAAACGAGTCTTTTTAATAGTGGACCCGTATGGGCAATTTATACACCATGGTCCTAATAATTTACTTGGAATAATAGGTAAATGTAAAAAAATATTTGGAATTAGATATAAATCAAATATTATCAGTCCAAGAGTAAACAAGAGCCTTTCATCGGCGGAAAAGACATACACGTAAACTCTGTATCTATTGTTTTGATAATAAGTATGTAAACTCAGTATCATTCTAGTTAAATCCACCACCCACCAAAATACAAACACAGGAACTCAGCTCGAGCTTCATCAATGGCGGAAGCAACAAAGAAGTAATTTCTCCGTTCATTTTTTTGAGTAATTTTTTACCATTATCATACTCTATATATTCTCAATGTGTATGTATTTTTCCTTTCTTTTCGATTTTTCTGCTGCAGATACGCCGTCGTTACGGGGGCAAATAAAGGGATAGGGTTAGAGATTTGCAGGCAGCTCGCTTCGCAAGGTATCACAGTTGTGTTGACTGCGAGAGACGAAAAGAGGGGAATTGAAGCTCTTGAGAAACTCAAAAACGGTGTCGTTTCTGATTATGTGATCTTTCATCAACTCAATGTGACGGATTCAGCAAGCATTTTTGCTCTCGCTGGATTCATCGAATTGCGGTTCGGAAAGCTTGATATCTTGGTACGAGCAAATTTGAAATTTCTTGTAATTCATTTTTGTTCTTCTTAATTGTTGTTTGGTTGTTTGGCTTTGATAATCACATGTTATTTGTGAGTTGAAGTTTGGTGTTACATACATGGTTCAAAGTATTAGTTGATATTCGATAGTATCGGCTGATACGTAACCGGTTCAAAGATCGGTTGATATCCGTCATATTTCTTATTTTTCGAATTTATATGTATCTTTGGATATTATTGATAATAGTGCCCTATATGATATACCAAGCTTGGGTCCTGGGTCGTTCGTGTACACGAACCTGTTGGTGACGTTGATTTACCTCGCCAAAACTCCCAGGTCGGTCATTAATACGAGTCTAGTGAGTGGTGAAAGTGAATACAAGTCCAACCTTCATCAAATACAAGTTATGCTCTGGCGTTAGGTTCGAAGGATCCGCGTGTTTCTAAATGGACCCAATAGGGTCGACCCGTAACCTTAAGTGAGACCCGGGATCAGAACCGTCTATTAACTACACGTGGTGTGATCTTAGGGCCCCGACTGTCACTATCATATCCGTACGACATGGACATCTATAAATATCATCTCAGAACAAGTAATAAGGGTTCACAATCTGATTTTCTACTATAAACTTGAGAGTAAGTTCCCTATATACAAATTTGGGCTCTTCATACGCAAATACGACTCTCCAACTGGAAGCGTATCTCATACTTGAACTACGATAGACTTGATCCTCAAGTGGGTACTTTGGTAGCTTAGTATCATCTAAGTGCAGTCTATAATATAATTTTCACCTCGTCTAATTGTACGACTTGACCCAGATTGAGATAGGAAGGGTCCCCCCGGATCTGACCTAAATCAGTTGGCGCCGTCTGTGGGAACATTTACTTCGGGTTGCTGAGTAGAAATTTGGATATGGACGCTGCGAATCAAGAGTTGAAGCAAGTTCGGTAAGAGGAGTAATCCACCGGTTGTCCGGACGAAGTGAGGCACAGAGAAGATGTGGCTATGAGTGCAGGAGTGATCACCATGACGGTGGAGGAGCTGAACAGAAAATTGAAAGAGCATGGGGATGAGATACTGAGGCTTATGGCACAGACCCCAACAACACCAAATATAGGTCAAGTGCATCATTCACCTACAACCCCGAGGAGATTATTCCACAGGCAAAGAGGTGAAGAGAGTGATAGTGAGAAGAATGAAGAACAGAGGCATCTATCAGATGACAAAGTGGACAGTCGTAGGATGTTGGGCGAAGGAAAGGGGAAAGGCCCTATGACTGAGGTTCTGAAGGAGAAACCAACGCTCTCCCGGGTGAAAATTGAAGATATGTACGAGAAACTGGATGTGGTCAGTCATAAAGTGGAAGCGCCTAAGAGAAAGTTTAGGCATGTGACACCGTTGAGGGCTAGAAACTCCCCGTTTTGCGTCGACATTTTGAGAGAAGTGTCCTTAGCCAACTTTAAAATGCCTGAACTAATGAGGTATGATGGTACATGCGACCCTAGACCTCACCTAACCTTGTATGAATTGATGATGTCTTTGCAGGAACAATCTGAGGCAGTTAAAGCACAAATATTTATCATGACTCTAACGGGACATGACACCGAATAATGTTTCCAATTGAAGGATGAGATAGAGCGGATGATAAAAAGTGGAATGTTAACTGTTTTCATTAATCGCACTCCAGCGGACGTAAGAGCCCCTGAGGCCAACCGTGGGAAAGAGGTAAGACGCTCACAAGCATAATGAACGACACGAAGGGTCGGGGTCCAACAGAGACCACGAACGACCCTGTCGATTTGTAAACAATGAACGACACGAAGGGTCGGGGTCCAACAGAGACCACGAACGACCCCGTCGATTTGTAAACAATGAACGACACGAAGGGTCGGGGTCCAACAGAGACCACGAACGACCCCGTCGATTTGTAAAATATGAACAATACACGCCTCTTAACTCTACACGAAGTAAAGCATTGATGGCAGTCCAGCATATGAATGTACTTCAGTGGCCAACCGCGGGCAAATTGAAGAAGGGTAATAACCCTAACATTGAAGAATTTCGTAAGACCCAATACGGCCGTAAGAGCCCTAGTGGCCAACCGCGGGCAAATTGAAGAAGGGTAATAACCCTAACTTTGAAGAATTTCATAAGACCCTGTCGATTTGTAAACAATGAACGACACGAAGGGTCGGGGTCCAACAGAGACCACAAACGACCCCGTCGATTTGTAAAATATGAACAATACACGCCTCTTAACTCTACACGAAGTAAAGCATTGATGGGAATCCAGCATATGAATGTACTTCAGTGGCCAACTGCGGGCAAATTGAAGAAGGGTAATAACCCTAACATTGAAGAATTTCGTAAGACCCAATACGGCCGTAAGAGCCCTAGTGGCCAACCGCGGGCAAATTGAAGAAGGGTAATAACCCTAACTTTGAAGAATTTCATAAGACCCTGTCGATTTGTAAACAATGAACGACACGAAGGGTCGGGGTCCAACAGAGACCACAAACGACCCCGTCGATTTGTAAAATATGAACAATACACGCCTCTTAACTCTACACGAAGTAAAGCATTGATGGGAATCCAGCATATGAATGTACTTCAGTGGCCAACCGCGGGCAAATTGAAGAAGGGTAATAACCCTAACATTGAAGAATTTCGTAAGACCCAATACGAACGTAAGAGCCCTAGTGGCCAACCGCGGGCAAATTGAAGAAGAGTAATAACCCTAACATTGAAGAATTTCGTAAGACCCAATACGGTCGTATATCGTAAATGACCCAAGATATATGATCGTAGAAAGATCATATTTTTAACTCTTAAGTCTAATTAAATTCTAAATTTTCTCCAAGGTCGTATGTCGTAAAGACCCAAGATATATGATCTAAGAAAGGTCATATTTTTAACTCTTTGATCTAATTAGACTCTAAACTTTGAGGTCGTACATCTTAGACTACTCAAGATATATGATCTCAGAAAGATCGTATTTTTAACTCTTTGGTCTAAATAGACTCTAAAATTTGAGGTCGTACATCTTAAACGACCCAAAATATATGATCTAAGAAAGATCTTAATTTTAACTCATAAGTCTAATTAGACTCTAAATTTTCTCCAAGGTCGAGCTCTCTAAAAAATTCGAGTCAAAGGCCAAGCTCTCTCAAAAATTCGAGTCAAAGACCAAATTCTTTCAAAAATTCGAGTCAAAGGCCAAGCTCTCTCAAAAATTCGAGTCAAAGGTAAAAAAAAATAAAATCGAGTCAAAGGTCAAGCTCTCTAAAAAATTCGAGTCAAAGGCCAAGTTCTCTCAAAAATTCGAGTCAAAGTCCAAGTTCTCTCAAAAATTCGAGTTAAAGGTAAAAAAAAAAAAAAAAAAAAATAATAATTCGAGTCAAAGGTCGAGCTCTCTAAAAAATTCGAGTCAACGGCCAAGCTCTCTCAAAAATTCGAGTCAAAGGCCAAGGGCATGTGTGGAAAAGATACGAACCCATACTTTGGAAAACTCTACGCAAAATGTTGTCAAACACCTTTATCATTGATATTGCATTTCATTCAGAAAGTAAAAATGAATCCGCATCTAACATACGAAAAGAAAAACGAGTCTACACTAGCATTTCATTCAAAAAGCACAAACTTGCATACGAAACTAATCCGAAGGCTAAATTTCCATACTTCGTGAGATATTCAAAACCAAAACACTTCCCAAATGTACGAGGTGATACCATTCACAGACAAAACAAATCCACAAAATACCATGCAAGAAACAAAAATTACATCGTCACAAATGTACGAGTTGAAACTTCACAACAATTCTTGCATCACGACAAAACATGTGTTCAACTTTGAATTACTCTTGAACATTAGGGTTGTCCGCCACCTCTGCAACCTCGGCATTGGGCTCGACGTGAGACTGAGCATCGGGGTTCACATCAGACATCAAATGAGCTCCATGAAAAGTACGATACCCAACAGGAGGGCAATGCATTCTATCATTTGGAGAAGGCACAAGCACATCATAGTCTAAAGGGATAAAATACCTAACTCTAACTTCATTAATTTTAGCGTGAGTTAAAGTCGAGGGAACATTCAACCAAGTAATATTCGAGTTAATATCCTCACTACCCTCGAGATCCCCATATTCGGGAACCTCACCATTATCAGAATTATGATGAGACGATTCGACCTCTTTTGGGTCGATCGAATCCATGGCTTGATCACTACCCACAAACCCAGAAGGAAGATTATTTGTTTCATCTGAGTCACTTATTTCATTATTATTATTTACGGATTTGGATGACCTAGTTCGAACCATTGAATGAACAAAATAAATAAAATACACAAAGGAAACTACAACTATACCTAGACAAGTGTACGAGAGGAGAACTTCGATCGAAGAGTCGGACGATCCTTGCCTTCAAACTAGGAGAAGAAGAGGAGACTCGAACTTGGAGACGAAGTGAACTTTCGAACTCAGAAACGAGGATGGCCTTTCTTCAATAGTTCTCTCTCTAAAGTGAGGGTGGGTGAAAGTAAAAAATTGAAAATGACAAGTTCTATTTATAGCTCAAGGAAAAGAGAAAAGGGATGGTCAAGATTGGTAAAATTGAAAATAATACATCTAACGGTGTAGGATCCATGAAGTATTCGAATCCCAAGAAGAAAAAACTCTTGGTACTCTATGAAGACACTTATCTGAAAATTGATTGCTACAACACAACCCTCTTAAAAGTTCGCTTCACTAGTGTGAATCCATAGACGAAAAATGATATAAATCGGTTCAGTCATAAATACGAATCCTCAAGTTCGTCTGATAATACGAGTTAAAACCAAAGACACGCTCTAGACTCGTATGAAAACACGAAAAAATAATATTTAAAAGGAAAAAGAGAATCTCAAAATAAGATGCAAAATTACGAAAATACCCTTAAAACCAATAAAACGCAAATTTGGAGTCTCAAACGATCTCAAATGGCTAAAATCACAAGACCGCATTGTAACACAATGCGTTTTGTTCAGAACGCCGTTTCACTATGACCGGGCGAATTTCGTATCTTTCCGACACAGTTAATTTTTGTTCCGTGTTTTTGCCTAAAGCACTTGTTCAGGCATATCATAGTGTTCTAGACTTGTTTTATAGTACGAGTGAAGGCCATGAGTCCCATAAGTTGTATTTTAGTACAAAGAGGAACGATGACTACCCTATCATCTAAGTATTTGATATATCTAACTTGACTTACCAAATCTAAGACACCAACTCGTGTTCGAATACGAGGCAAGGATTTGACTCGTACTAACATACGAGTCTACACTTAGGGTCACTAGATGAAATGCCCTAACATTAAAAATGAAAGATCCACATGCCAAAATGAACTAGGTGATATCCAATTATGGCCCTAAATGCGTCTTCTTAAATACTGAAGAAGTGGGAGACTGCTTAATTTGGAAACCTAACCCACCAACTTGTATTTTCATACGAGTCAAGGCCTTGGCGGATGAAATTTGAAACCTAAGCCATCAACTCGTAGTTTAGTACGAAGAGGAGCGACGACTAGGTATTTACTTCGTCAGTATAAAATTCATATGCATAAATGCATCTTCTTGAATACTGAAGAAGTGGGGGACTTAATGATATACTAAGCTTGGGTCCTGGGTCGTTCGTGTACACGAACCTGTTGGTGACGTTGATTTACCTCGCCAAAACTCCCAAGTCGGTCATTAATACGAGTCTAGTGAGTGGTGAAAGTGAATACAAGTCCAACCTTCATCAAATACAAGTTATGCTCTAGCGTTAGGTTCGAAGGATCCGCGTATTTCTAAATGGACCCAATAGGGTCGACCTGTAACCTTAAGTGAGACCCGGGATCAGAACCGTCAATTAACTACACGTGGTGTGATCTTAGGGCCCCGACTGTCACTATCATATCCGTACGACATGGACATCTATAAATATCATCTCAGAACAAGTAATAAGGGTTCACAATCTGATTTTCTACTATAAACTTGAGAGTAAGTTCCCTATATACAAATTTGGGCTCTTCGTACACAAATACGACTCTCCAACTGGAAGCGTATCTCATACTTGAACTACAATAGACTTGATCCTCAAGTGGGTACGTAGGTAGCTTAGTATCATCTAAGTGCAGTCTATAATCTAATTTTCACCTCGTCTAATTGTACGACTTGACCCAGACTGAGATAGGAAGGGTCCCCTCGGATCTGACCTAAATCACTATAATATCGGATATGTCGGATGTTATTTTGAGTAATTCTACGCCAGATCGAGTCTAATGGTCCGAATGTGAATTTTGTGTCTATCTCTTTCCATAAGCGTGTGTGGGTACCACACAATACATACCGTGAGAAATATAGACATTAGGATCATCGGTCTCGGTCTAGCATAGATTTTTCCTGATATTTCTAATAACGAAGAGTCCACTTATTTGTTGTAGGCACTAGGCATGTTTTGTGATATGATATGTGAGAGAGAGAGAGAGAGAGAGAGAGAGAGAGAGAGAGAGAGAGAGAGAGAGAGAGAGAGAGGGAGAGAGAGAGAGAGAGAGAGAGAGAGAGAGAGGGAGGGGGCTTGTGATATAAGTATTAATAAACTCTTCTATATTACAAATTAAAGTTCCACAGTAACATTATGCTTTAAATTTATTTATATCCAACACTATGTAGCAACTAGTACAAAATTTATGTTTTACTTTGATTATTTCCGACTATTATTAATGATACCACAGCGACTTTGAACCTTGGTTTTTTGGACGATTCACTATGAGTTCTGCTCTCTGGAATAAGATTGAATAGGATAATAATTTCGTACAAATATATTTGTTGTTGACTCAAATAAGGCTATATGATACCATGATCAACTTAGTATAGCTGTTGCTGTTCTCCTACTACTAATGACTTTACATTTTTCATATCTTTTCTTGAATTATAATACTTAGGCGTACTGTTGATGCAACTCTGCAGGTGAATAATGCAGGGATCACTGGCGCATTGGTCGACGCTGATGGTGTAAGAGCTTCCAGTGGTGCTGCCGGTGGGGTAAGTCCGTTCATTGCTTTTTTCCTTTTTTGTTGCACTGTTTATTCACCGTTGGATCAAGTTTTCGCTCAAGTTATGGCGATAAATTAGTTTTCCTGTAAAAGTAAACCATCAAGAAGAGTAGTACTTCTAAGTTAGAGACATGTGTGTATAACTTTATTCAGGGACAGAATTCTTAGTCTTCGGGGTGGTGTATTTTTCAGCTAATATCAGAGGGCAATTTAGTAATTTGAAGGGGGGCTTTGACGTTTTGTAGAAAAAATATATGTCGAAATTCTAGATACTTACTGATGATGGACAATATAATAACATTAATATTTATGTATTAAATCGCAATACCAATAAAAGATATATGATATTATCCAATCCGGGTCTAAATGCCCAATAAGACAAGTTACAAGATTTCTCAACTTGGCTGTCAATGGAACAGCGGAAAAGTAGGGAAAATACAGCATAAACCGTATTACAATGACGTAAATACTTACTTATAGGTTGGTAGCGTTGGGCTCAAGTAGATCAAAACATTTGTCATCATCACATGCTCTTCTTTAGTTGAGCATGTGAGAGCTCGAATCCATGCGGGTCTTCGTGTTGAGCTCACCAGGTCAGGATCGAGTGGTTGAACCCGACTCCCGAGGTCAGGTCTTGCTGACGCTCCTTGGGGTCGACGAGGAGCATTTTGATCATTTACCAGGATGTGTGGTATTTTATCTGCACCGCGTACTAAGTTCTAAAGAGGGTATTCTCTTTGTTTCTCTCCTATTGCTGTGAACTCTCTGTCCCATTATGTTTTGTGTCCAATTATGAAGCTCGAAGCTAATGGTTTTGATTGTTTTATCAATGCTCGTTTGGTTTTCTTTGTGATTGCAGAGTGGTGGAGCAAAAATCAATTGGGGTGAGATAATGACTCAGACCTATGACTTAACAGCAGAAGGCCTTCAAACGAACTATTACGGTGCAAAAAGAGTTACCGAAGCACTTCTACCCCTACTTCAGCTCTCTAAATCACCGAGGATTGTTAATGTTTCCTCTTCAATGGGGAAGCTTAAGGTTAGTGTATTGCCAAATTCTCATGTAAAGCTAAGTTATTAGAAATTATGAAGTGTCGAATGAGCTCATTATTCGATCCAAAATAAAGATATGACCTTGACGACATTGAATCGTAATACGCCTAGTTGCCTAGGCAATGTAAAATGCGACACAATACTTTTAGAACTTGAAAATGTTCTATACGAGGACTCTATATATAACACAATCGTGTAAAACTTTGTGATACATACACAGTGCGTGACAAGTGTATACACGAGTAATTAGGACGTGGATAAAAAACTAATATTGATGTTCAAAACATTTTTGTTTCAGAATATACCCAATGAATGGGCTAAAGGGATCCTCAGCGACGTTGAGAACCTTACAGAAGAGAGAATCGATCAAGTGTTGAATGAGTTTCTTAAAGACTTCAAGGAGGGCTCAATAGAAGCCAAAGGATGGCCTCAATATTTTGGTGCATACATACTCTCCAAAGCAGCCATGAATGCCTACACAAGGATTCTAGCAAAGAAATACCCGAATTTTCTAATTAATTGTGTTTGCCCTGGATACGTTAAAACTGATATCAACCACAATACGGGCATATTGACAGTCGAAGAAGGTGCTGAAAGCCCGGTGAGGCTGGCGTTGTTGCCTGATGACGGGCCTTCGGGCTTGTTTTTTGTTAGGAAAGAAGTGTCTTCTTTTGAGGAATGAGAATGAGTGTGTTGTGAAGATAGAATTGTATCTGAAGTTTCTATATGGATGAAAATGCTTGTGAAGGTAATAAGAGTTCTTCTAAATAAAATAGCAAACTGAAGTTGAGCACTTCTATTTTCCATGTAAAAATTTAAAAGTTAACGATTATATGAAAATTCCTGAGGTCTTGTGATTATAGATTAGTTACATTTCCGTTTCGTACTTTAAAGAGAGAATAAATCAAGTAATTTGATAGACTTTTTTTGAGGTATTCAAATTGATAGCAAATCATTTACTGGATTATTCTACGGTGAACAGAGTCCGTTGTGGTAGGTCCATCATACACTATTAGTTAAAACTTATGATGCACGGATACTCCTAAAATCGGTCCCGTACAATATCGTATCCGTATCGTACCCATATCCAGCACGGATACTCTTGGATAATGTGTCCAGGTCATTTTTGAAATGTCCAAAAATAAAAAGAAAAGAAAAAATTCTGAATACCGTATCCGACACAAAATTTGAATTATCCGATACGTTTTGGATACCAGATAGAATATTTATTTAATATTATATAATATTTTTTAGACTAAAATAGGAAATAGATAATATTTTCGATTTTTTGTTAAAAATTAACATATAAAAATTAAATAAAGGACAAAGAAATTTACAGAACTAGACAAAATTTTATTTATATCAATGAATTTATCGAATCAAATTTATTTTTATATATTATACATGCATATATATAGACGTATCCTCGGCGTATCGTATCCTAAAATTTTGAGATTTGCCGTATTTCATATCCGTATTGTATAATACCCGTATCCTTTTATCCGTATTCATGCATCATAGGTTAAAACGTATACAGTATTACCGCGTTGTACAGTCCAAATGAAGCTTTTGACTTCTCAACTGTACGCATCTAAATAGGCTCTTAATACGTTGTTTGATTTATTTATGTACTTTGTTTTTGAAAGATACCATAAAAGCCCATCACTCTTGACATTTTGATTCTTTGTGTTAGAATTGAACACAATAATTAAGAAACATGTAACAAACTTGAACACAATAATTGATTAAAAAAATGAAGTCAATATTCGCATCTATTAAGAGAGAACTCAAATTATAGCTATAAAAAACTCACTAAGATTTTAGCCTTGAAAACAATCTTTTTATATGAAAATGCTGGCCGGTACTCAAGGTTTGATCGAAATAAATTTTAAGAAGGGACTGCACTGTAATTAGACAAAATAAGAAGGGTGTTAATGTAATTTTATTCAATTCTTTTTTTAATTTTTTTAAAACAAGAGTAAAATTGGCATCTTACACTTTTCATCACGTTTGACTAACGGTCGTTAGTTAGAAGGGAGGTCAATGTAAGATTTTATTATAAGATGAGGTGTTTGCTATGATCCCAAAATAAGTGAATTGAACTGTAATTACACTAAATAAGATGGTTGGTTAGTGTAATTAACCACACAAAAATAAAAATAAAAAATTATTTTTCCATACATTTTAAGAAATGATGATTGAAAATAAAACGAAAACACATCTAAATAGAGCCTAAGTATTTATGTTATTAATGAACTAAATTTAAAAAATAAAAATATAAACTGATTAAATCAAATTAAGACTGTAATTAGAATAGTGGACACTTTAATATTATATATGGTTGTGGATTACCATATAAAAAATATTTCCTTAACATGATAAATTTTATAAATAACAATTTTTATCTTACAACTATCAACTTTGTTTATTTATTTATGAATTACAATTATAATGTCAATGGTTACAAAGCAAATATCTAATATAGTAATATTTATAGCCGCCCGGGCAATTTATAAACTGTGGTCCAAATAAATATCTATTTATTTATTTGATATTAATTATGATTTAAATAATTGTTAAATATAAAAAAACATTTGAAATCATACATTGATCAAATTAAAATTCAAACTTAAAACATCCATAATAATCAATCCAAGAGGAAACAAGAGGTCTTCATTACACGTAAAGTCTCCTGAAATATATATACACATTCGGGTGTTATATATATACACACCATATATATATATCCACCACACACCAAAATACATACACAAACAACACAAGAAACTCAGCTCGAGCTTCATCAATGGCGGAAGCCACAAAGAAGTAACCTCTCCGATCATTTTTTGAGTTATTTCTTACCATGATCTACCTTATTTATCCTCATTCTCTGTGTATTTTTCCTTTCTTTTCGATTTTTCTGCTGCAGATACGGCATCGTTACAGGGGCAAATAAAGGTATTGGATTAGAGATTTGCAGGCAGCTTGCTGCGCAAGGTATTACAGTTGTGTTAACTGCTAGAGACGAAAAGAGGGGAATTGAAGCTATTGAGAAACTCAAAAACGGTGTCATTTCTGATTATGTACTCTTTCATCAACTTGATGTAACGGATTCATCAAGTATTTCTGCTCTCGCTGAATTCATCGAATCGCAGTTCGGAAAGCTTGATATCTTGGTACAAGGATAATTCTCTTTTCTTAATTTTGCTTGGTTATTTGGCTTGAATAAACACGAGTTATCTTTTGGTTCAAGTTTGGTAAGATACGTAGTTGAATGTATCATCATATCTAATAATATCGATCAATACATATTCGGATATTATGATTCAATACGATGTGATTGTCATCATTCTCCGATCTTATATTTGTCGCCTATAATATTTGATAATATCGAATTATATCACCAGTACATAGATATAATTGATATTATTGGTAATAAAATTCGATAACATCGGGTTCTCGGTTATTATTTTCAATAATGATGTTTTCATTTAGTTTTATGGACACGTTTTGTGATATGATCATGTTTTATTACACATACACAACTAAGGCTTGTTGTATAAGTATTAGTAAACTATTTTCTATTACAAATATAAGTTCGACAATAATGTTGTTTTACATTTACTTGTATCTATTGCAATAAGTTCTTTTTTACTTTTTACTATGTACAAATTAGTAGAAAACAAATGCTATTTATATTTTCTACAATATTACCAACTTTCTAATTGTTTTTTGAAGTATCCTATAACGCATTTGTTTCTTATCGCCCCCATATTCGAATCGGCCTAGACTCTAAGACGAAGCACAACAACTTTTGATCAAAATTTTCAAGAATCAACGGTTGGATGGTAACAAAATGACAGCTCATTCATCTGCTTGTTTGATTTTCTTGCTATATGATAACATGATCAACTTAGAATCAGCTTTTGTTCTTCTCCTAATGACTTTACATTTTTTCACACCTTCTCTTGAATTATAATAATTTGGAGTACAACTTTGTAGGTGAATAATGCAGGGATTTGTGCCGCCTCAGACGACAAATATGGTCTAAGCGCTTCCGGTGGGGTAAGTCCGTTCGTTGGTTTTCCTTTTGCACTTTTTATTCACTGTTGGATCAAGTTTTTGCTCAAGTAACGCCGATAAATTCTTGTAAATTTATACCATCAAGAAGAGTAGTACTTCTAAGTTAGAGACGTGTAGAACTGTGTGTACAGACATAGCTAGAATTCTTAGTCTCAGGGGCGACAGAGATATTTTTAGCTCACAAAGAGAGCAATTTAGTAACGGGGGCTTCGATGATTTTGTGTTCTCTTTTTTTCTCTCGTATTGGCTGTCAAAACTCTTATCCCATTGTGCTACATATCCAATTATTAAGCTCGAAACCAAACAGTCTTGATCGTTTTATCAGTGCGCGTTTAGTCTACTTTGTGATTGCAGAATGGAGCAAAATTTAGATGGGGTGAGACATTGATTCAGACCTATGACTTAACAACAGAAGGCCTTCAAACGAACTATTACGGTGCAAAAAGAGTTACCGAAGCACTTCTTCCCCTACTTCAGCTCTCTAAATCTCCGAGGATTGTTAATGTTTCCTCTTCAATGGGAAAGCTTAAGGTACTATTATTGCCATATTAAGATATACAAGCTAAGTTTTAAGAAATAGTAAAGAGTGAGCTCAGTATTCGAGCCAAGATAAAGATATGACCTTGACAATATTGAGTCGTAATACGGGATGAAAAAGTGAAAATTACAATATTGGTCACATAGTATATAACTTATTGCAATTTTAATTCCATAGTTTCCAAAGTTGCAAAAACAGTCTCATAATATATAATTTTTTTTTTTCCATTTTGCAATTTTGGTCTCATCTGTTAAAATGAATCACATGCATTTCATGCATTTGTCGCTTAAGTTTTTTGTGAAATTAACTGATCAAATGAAGTAATTCGCAAGTGACCAAACTAATGTTTCCTGCATGTTTTTTAAACGATTGGAACTAATTAAAAATACAAAATAATACGTCTTATAGTATTAATTTTGCAAGTTTATAAACTGTGGAGCTAAACTTACTACAATAATAATGTGCCATAATACTTCTAGTAGTTGGAAATTTTATGTGCGGGTACTTTGACTAGGATATATAAGTAATTCAACCACGGAGTTAAATATTAGGAATTGTGAGGATTTCAAGTTTTGAAACCCTCAGTACTGTTTGTGTACAGTGGATCCTGCATACGTCCCATTAGACAGAAGGTTCTGATTATCCAAGTACTTAGAAATACAAAATCTCGTAAGACTAATCCAGGAGTTAAAAAATAACCATTGATGTTCAACACTTTTTATTTTAGGATATACCCAATGAATGGGCTAAAGGGATCCTGAACGACGTCGAAAACCTTACAGAAGAGAGAATCGATCAAGTCTTGAATGAGTTCCATAAGGATTTCAAGGATGGGTCGCTAGAAGCCAAAGGCTGGCCTAAATATGTTAGTGCATACATAGTCTCTAAAGCAGCCATGAATGCCTACACAAGGATTCTAGCAAAGAACTATCCGAGTTTTCGAATCAATTGTGTGTGCCCTGGATACGTTAAAACCAACATTAATCAACATACTGGCTTTTTGACAGCTGAAGAAGGTGCTAAAAGCCCAGTGAGGCTGGCGTTGTTGCCTGATGATGGGCCTTCGGGCTTGTTCTTTTTTAGGAAAGAAGTGTCGTCTTTTGTGGAATGAAATATGTGTGATTGTGAATATGATATTCTAAGTTTCAATATATTCTAAGTTGCACCTAATAAACGGGACATACACTGAGTGACTAGATGTATGGTAAATTTCCATATTTTTATTTTATATCCATCACAGAATCATTAGATGCTTATTGTACTTGTATTTATGTCCATGAGAAACAACATTTATATGAAAGCACCTAAATGCTTGAATACAAGTTACATAGACAGTGTGACAGAGCTGGGGGGTGGGGGAAGCTGGAGGTGGCAGCCGCCCCCTCAACTTTTGAAAATTAGTTTTTTTACCCTATAAAATTTTAATTTTTAAAACTTTGAAAACTTAAGAAATTTAGTTTTTTCCCTCTTTTTTTTTTTGTGTCACCCCCGAGAATCAAAATCCTGGCTCCGACCCCGTACATAGAAAGAACAAGAGCCACCACTATAGAGATGGCTGCACTGCTAACTGTCCAGCAGTAGAGTGGCAAAGTCCCAGCATTCAAATTGACCGACCATAATTGTCCCAACCTGTCTGTCAATTCATCAAAATGGCAAGATATAAAATGACAATAAAACTTACTAGCTAGTGTAGGCTGCATAAAGCACTCGGAAAAAAATGTGCAATTCAGAGAAACCAGCTTCAATGAACTTCCCATCAGCTACCAATCAAAACACACGCTGACGGATTTTCTATACATAGAAAATTGATTGAACCATCAAAACATGGAGCGTAAAGAACAGAAGTGCAGAAGAAAGCCGTAAAAAAAAAAAACAAAAATCACAAACAAATCAGCAGACGGGTTCAGAGGAGTGATGGAAGAGAAAACCTAACACAAAATTTGTTCAAGAGCACAAAGTGATCATACAGTAGTGTATGCCCTCCAACCAGAACACCAGTTACACACTTCAAGACAACCGTGGCCAGCTTCTGAAAATATCCCAAAAGCCAACAAGGCTAACCTATCAATAACACTGGCATAGAGCATCTATACCTAAAATTTCTATAAACAATACAAAACGATATTTCCAATTGAAATATTATTAATATTGATCATAAAGACGAAAGATAACTCAATTCTTCGATAACAATAGAATTCTCCCATATAGCTAAATACATATGATTCTCAAAGCTCAAATTCCAAATTCAAAACAATAGCTTATTAAGCTCTAATATACAATCTATCTTGAATAAGGCTAAAACCAATATTACTACTAAGTGTAGCTCCTCGAAATTTAGGCCAATTGATGTCAAAAGTTCTCTGCTCCACTAAATCTGAGTAGCTGAAAAATGTTAATAACAGGATGAGCTCGACAGCCCAGTAAACAACTCCATCACTCAACTAGTTGGATCAAGCAAGCAACAAAATATATAATCGTTTTATTTTATTTAGAGTAACCAATAATGTGAGCACATGAATGTGAGAAGAATGTCACAATAAAAGAATAATATTTGAAAACATTTAATTTAAACGAAACAACAAATTTCGACACAAATTTCACCATGCAAAACTAACACATAAGTCAATATTGGTCAGGGACAGGTTTAACCCCCTGTACAGGCTCACTAGTGTCACTGGCCCCAACACTGGGTCACTGAGATAGGCATCACCCCCTATCCTGGGTCAACACTGGGTCACTGAGATAGGCATCACCCCCTATCCTGGGTCACTGACCAACGCTCCAATCCAAACAGGTCACGGCTTTCCATCGCCTATTCCGGAATAGTCAACGTCATATCAGTCTCAACCATGTGTTTTCAAACCCATATCCACAACAATCACGTTTTTAAAAATCATTTTTCCACCTCTCAATTTCACACTCAAAAGTCTCAAATCATATTCACGTTTTCGCAAAAGCAATACATATATAAGCAACTTGATTCAAGTTACGAAAAATCACACACCCCCCTAAAAATACTACATATACGAGTTTATAGAAACTAGAAGAGTGAAACTCACTTACCTCTAACTGACGAACTCGCCGTCCGAAAGACGCTCACAAATCAAATTCTTGGGCCAATCTTCACCTTTCGAATCTCTTCTATACTTCATCTCCAATTTTCCAGTTCATCTTGGCAAGAGATAGATCAAGAAAGGACAGATTATCATTTACATATCCCACGTAACGTTTTTATATATATATATATATATATATATATATATATTCTTGTAACCAAAACTTAGACCTCTCTCTCTCTTGAATAGCCGCCAGCCGTCAATTGTCTTATACCTCTCAAGAAATCTCTCTCTTGAACAAAGGATAACATAATTTAAAAGATGACCTTAGGGTTTGTAGGGCAAATCAAAATAAAGGGAAAGCGTCTCGAGCTCTAATTACCTTTTAACACACTCTCTTTATATATTCTTGTAACCAAAACTTAGACCTCTCTCTCTCTTGAATAGCCGCCAGCCGTCAATTGTCTTATACCTCTCAAGAAATCTCTCTCTTGAACAAAGGATAACATAATTTAAAAGATGACCTTAGGGTTTGTAGGGCAAATCAAAATAAAGGGAAAGCGTCTCGAGCTCTAATTACCTTTTAACACACTCTCTTCTTGATATATTGCTCAATACATCCAAGAATTTCTATTTTAATTAATACACGACTCTTCTATTAAATTTTTAAATAGCACTTGGGTCCACACAGAAAGTCTTTGTGACCATAAAATATCCAATGAAAACAATCAATTTTCATATTTTCCATTATTTATATAAAAAATTTCGGGTATTACACATATCATTTTGAACATAGTGCATCAAATCATACTTCCCTAAAAAAATTGCTACACTTCCCTAAAATTGACAAATCAGTGAACTTCATTATTATTCAAGACCAACACCAGAAAAAAGAACCATTTAGCAAATCAATGGACTTGTGAACTTGCAAAACCATGCGAAAGAATAACTACAGAATAGACTGAACAGGCAAATTGATGTATTGGTAACAACTCACAAAATGAAAATCAGCAAAAATATGAACAAATGAGCTTGACAAATGGTTGTTTATTGGATATTTAGATTAATCCTGAACAAACTAGCAATCTTTAACTTCTCTATTTTCTGCTCTGACGCTTAATATACCTGAAACATATACTTTTTCTTACTCGGTTTACACGTGAATTCAGAGAAAGGATTATTTTAATAAGATCATTCTGTAAGAGAATACTAAACAAGGAGTTTCTAGTATAGAAGTGGAAATCAAAATCATTACAAAATCAGAGGTCGGAGATCCCAAGAGCAAAAGAACATTCAATCTTGTCATTGATGGGATTTTGTGTGGAGAACAGCTCAACTCGCGCCCAGGCGGGAAAGGCCGAAGCAAAGGAGTTTTCAGCCTTGTCGGCGCCCAGGCGCGGGCCCGGGGGCGCCTAGGCGTGGGCCCGGGGGCGCCCAGGCGCGGCGCGCCGAAAGGTGACCCCTAGACGCGTTTTTTGAGCTGTACACGCGGTTTAACTGAGTGGACGCGTTTTCATCATGGTTGGACGCGTTTTGTGTCTCCTTTGGGCCTATATATATCTTCCTATGTGTTTTGTAAGAGAGGTGTGAGAGGAGTGTTGAATATAGATAGATATATACACCCTCTACCCTTGTAATGGATCTCTCTTCATACAATCAATAAAGATGTAGTCTAGGTTGGTCCCTAGACGTAGGCAATTATGCCGAACCACGTTAAAAGACTCGTGTTGTTTATCTTCATGTTTAGGCTTGATTTTCTTGTTTCTTGATTATTCTTCGTGCTCAGGTGCTACCATTCCTAACAACTGGTATCAAAGCCATAGGTTCGTAGATTTAGGAGACATCTTAGATCTAGATCTATGGGGAAGTGTTTTTGGCTAAACAAAGATTTTGTCGTAGGACGATGGTAGGAGATGGAAGAATAATCAAACTCGACGAATTTGTTGCAGAGGAGCACGAATTGAGGTCGTGGTGAAGCCGGAGAAGATGATAGAGGAGGTTGAGATCGGGTAGATCGTCAACTAAAGAAGAGTTATCCCGTTGAACGTTAACGAGAAAACGTTGGAAAATCGTGGTGCCAAATGCAGAGGCAGTGTCGCAGCAGCGAGAGCAGGTTTATGTTGCCGGGTTAGGTAGACGTGAAGCCAGTGGGAGCAATTGCAGTGCCGGGGCAGATCCGTATAGCCGGAGGTCAAGGGAGCGGACTCGTGTTGCCAAGAGGGCGAAAGAACGAGCAAGCCAGGGATCGGGGAGGCAGAGTTACGGAGCCAAAAGTAGATCCGTATAGCCGGAGGTCAAGGGGCTAGACTCGTGTTGCCAAGAGGGCGGAAGAACGAGCAAGCCAGGGACCGGGGAGGCAGAGTTAAGGAGGCATGACCACGTGGAGATTTACCATGAAGGCGGGATACGGGGCCAAGAGAGGGTTGACCGTGGAGCTGGAAGTCATAGGGGCAGAACGCGAAGCCGGGTTAGGGAGATTCACGGAGCCAGGGCAGAACGCGGAGCCGGGGCAGGATGCGGAGCCGGGTAGGAAGATTCGCAGAGCCGGGGTTTTGTTGGCAGATGGATCGGACATAGCTTGTGCAGTGGGAGCATTAAGCAGATATGTGGGGGATCCGAGTTGCCATTGAAAAGCCAAAAGTATTGGCGGGAGGATCAAGACATAGCTCATGCAGTTGGCAGGGAGCAGATATGTTGGAAGATCCAAGATGGTCAATGAAAGTCTTTGGTGTAAGGGTGTCGCAAGACAGGTTGACCAAAGCGGGAAAGTCTTTGGTGTAAGGGTGTCGCAAGACAGGTTGACCAAAGCGGGAAAGTCTTTGGTGTAAGGGTGTCGCAAGACAGGTTGACCAAAGCAAGAAAGTCCTTGGTGTAAGGATGTCGTGAGACGGGTTGACCAAGGTAGTTATCCTCTAGTGAGGAGGATGGCAACGAAAGTTGCGGGGTTGTGAGACATATTTCGGGTCTTGGGAGTAACCTATATCCAAGGGTCAGCTGGACCGAGATGGATAAGTCACGGTATTCACGATTTGGTTGATCACCAAAAAGAATAGGGAAGTGGCGGAGGTTCAAAGAAGGGGAACATCGTTCACAATGTGTGTCCGTCAAGTGGGAGCACTAGGGACAGATGGATTGATGAGACAAGGAGATGTCTCGATTTTGATCTCCATTGGTTTTGGGAATGTGACAACTAGATTGAGGTTCACTGGGAAAAGTGAAGGGAAGAAGGGATTGTGTCTTCAACTTTGAGTTTGATCTCCAAGTGGGAGATTGATGGGATTTTGTGTGGAGAACAATTCAAAGTGACAAAGGAAAAGGGGAACGGTGCCCAGGCGCAGCTCAACTCGCGCCCAGGCGGGAAAGGCCGAAGCAAAGGAGTTTTCAGCCTTGTCGGCGCCCAGGCGCGGGCCCGGGGGCGCCTAGGCGTGGGCCCGGGGGCGCCCAGGCGCGGCGCGCCGAAAGGTGACCCCTAGACGCGTTTTTTGAGCTGTACACGCGGTTTAACTGAGTGGACGCGTTTTCATCATGGTTGGACGCGTTTTGTGTCTCCTTTGGGCCTATATATATCTTCCTATGTGTTTTGTAAGAGAGGTGTGAGAGGAGTGTTGAATATAGATAGATATATACACCCTCTACCCTTGTAATGGATCTCTCTTCATACAATCAATAAAGATGTAGTCTAGGTTGGTCCGTAGACGTAGGCAATTATGCCGAACCACGTTAAAAGACTCGTGTTGTTTATCTTCATGTTTAGGCTTGATTTTCTTGTTTCTTGATTATTCTTCGTGCTCAGGTGCTACCATTCCTAACAGCCATTGCCCTGGTGCCATGATATTACGATGCCTGAAAATGAGAATAAATTGTACATACAAACATATGAGCTTCAGGGCAATTGTCCGCATACTTGTACCTTGAGCTTGCATCGAAGATGCTACAATATAGGGAAAGTTGCGAAACAAAATCCATTTCAAATTAACAAAAAAATCCCGCTTGTTTTTAAAATTACCAACACTCCCCTACAGGAGGCTAATTATAAGGTTTTTAGGGATTAAATTGTAAGATTTTTTTTAATAAATAGTTGGTGATTGTAAGAAATTGATTTGGACGGGCATTTTTGGAAGTTCACATGATGATATAATCAAAAAACTGATTGCGGGGGGTAAATGTAATTTTCAATTATAGTGGGTTAGGTATTTTAATTTCAATTATAAAAGGGTAAGTTTGTGTAATTACTTATTATAGCAATGGGTGGTGGTGTAATTTTCCCTTAAATATAACACCCCCTATAAGGGGCTAATTGTAAGGTTTTTAGGGGTTAAATTATAAAAAAAATTTAATACATAGAGTGTGATTGTAAGAAATACATCATAACAGGGGAGGTTTGTGTAATTTCAAAAATATAGGGAGGTTGGTATAATTTTTCCTAAATGACATTTGTACAGAGACATTTTTGAAAGTTCACATGATGACATAATAAAAAAACTGATTTCAGGGGGTAAATGTAATTTTTAATTATAGTGGGTTACGTATTTGTAATTACAATTGTAAAAGGGTAAATTTGTGTAATTACTTATTATAGCAATGAGTGTTAGTGTAATTTTCCCTTAAATATAAGTACAGAGAACAGATAAGAAACGATAAAACAGGACAACTGAGGTGTTTAGAAGAGAAACCACATCTGAATTCTTACTTTTTTTTAGTTACGACACATATGAATGGTGATGGAATTTACATGTATATTACTTGCTTGCGACACAGCATGGCTTCGGTGGAATTCTGAGTTAAAGCCTCTTTTTGTTTTGCCCTGCTAGGAATCTGGTGGAAGTACCGTATGGCGGCTCAGCCAAATTTGCCCTTTCTCGTTGATCTGTAAAATATTCCCATAATTTGAAAAGTTCCATACAAAGGTAATTCTCTTGCCAGAAAAATAAAGGCACCTAGCTTCAGATGCTTTTGATTCTTTTAACAAATATTTTGATGAAAATAACATATAATAAGATGCTCGATAGCACGTTCTATGAGTGGGAAAAGATAAAAAGGAAAAAGTACAAGAGAGATGTCAAATTACTAGTTTGTTTTGCTTGAAATGGTCAAATTACAAGTTTACATGCCCAATATGGAGGTAGAAACTACTTATATGATGAATGTGCTACGAATATTAATGGATGAGAGAGACTGACCGACTTTCATTTTACCACCAAAGCCTATTATTCTAAAGTAATAGGCATTTCAAAATAGCTATTCTACTGCGAAATAAAGTTTTTCAAAAAGATTGCCATGTTAATCTTTTAAGGAACAGTTTGTGTACATCTTCTGTAGGAGGATTCTCAAGAGTTGATTTAAATATCAATTACGACAATCATACAAGATAATAATCCACGAAGCAAATCATTATAGAACAACATAGAGAAAGGGCGAAGACAGTCCAAATCGTACCTGCCTACAAATATAATCTGCAATGAATAAATCTCTCAAACTTCACACTTATGGAAGGCCCTCGCAGGAAATAGAATCATTTAGCAAATTATTAAATTTGTGAACTTGCAAAACCATGAGAAAAAATATCAACGAAACATATCTAACAGATAAATTTGGTAATGATCACATTCAGAAAATGAAAATCACATTACCAAAGCACTGGACACTGATAAGGCAATATAAATCCCTTTGCCTAATGAATAACATCTCTGATCACCACTGATACAAGTTGTCGATTGGTCTCAACACCTGCACAAATTAATAATCTGCTATCGAATCACTAACGAGATTATGAATAACACCATTCAAGCAGTTAAACAATGATGCAATCTCTATCAAAGATGAGCAAACTTCACTGAAGTTACAGAGTGAACATTGAGTGAGGGAACAAAATTTGCTAGGAACTTCCTTAACACAAGAAAGCATTTAGATTGAATAATTCTTACATAACAATTCCTGGCTGAAAGCTTCATCTGCACAATGATTCCATCACTTTCCACTAAAAAATATCTTCATTCTTTCAATGCACACCTCTCGGTTAGTATCAAATGGAGATTTGTCAAATTACTATTTGACAAGATTTCAGCATATTCCGTGACATCATTGTAAATTCCTCTAAGTTTCTCATATTTGAAGGAAGAAATCAGTTTCTAGAAATATTTCACCAAATAAATTTAACAAAATAACTAAGAGTATCATGGACCTACTTACACTAAGTGTTGGGCACAGAAAATGCATATGAATTTATAAGATACTCTGTTTGGAAGCAAATATCAAAATCCATCAAGGATACATCAGATATATATTTGTTGTTATAAGACTGTGTTCTATCTGATTTCCGAAAGAGCAGAAAAATACCATGAGAAACACAAATTAGGGGGAAAAAAAAAAGGAACAGCAGATGAGTTCAAAAGAGAAAACCAACACAAATCTTGTTCAGGAGCACAAAACATATGCAACTCCAAAGGTAATCGGCGTAAGACCTGACAAGACACCATTGACACTTAAAAGATCAGGTGACATGATTAATCACGAATCAGTTTTAGTTTGAAATCAGTGAAGTATATAGAATAGTCAAGCAACTTAAACCAATATTGACAAATGAATTTGAACCAAGAAAGAGCTTTACAGGTGGAAGAGTTTGGAACCCTTAGATGAGTAAACAATCCAACTGTTTCAAAGCAAGCATCAAACTATCACAGTTCCACATTTTTGAAGTCCCCGCCATTTTGAAAACCAATGCATCACATTACACTTCCCACAATTAAAGTCTGTACTTCCCCATAAATCAAAAATCTTTGAACTTCCTATTACTCAAGGACCTCACAGAATATAGGAACATCTAGCAAATTAATGAACTTGTGAACTTGCATAATCAAGAAAAAGAATAATATACACTAAACATATTGAACGCATCAATTTAGTAATTATAAGATTCAGAAAATGAAATCACATTGTGAAGTAAATAATCCCTTCGCATAATGAAAAACTTGTCTCTGCTCACCACCAAGGAAACTAGTCCTTAACCTGCTATTGAATCGGTAACAAACATAAGGAATGATACCATCAAAGCTAAAATCAATGATGCAATCGCTAACAAAGATAAGTAATAACACCATCCAAGCAGTTAACGCACTGATGCAACATTACGGCCTCAGACAAAGATTTATCAAGTCTTTGCTTTTACATCATCTCTACAATATTCGGAGATTAGTAGCTAACAGAAAGAAATAAAAATGAGTATACAGTAAACAAAACTTTATTTAAGTGGGAACCCCTTAATCATTGTTTCATTTCCAAATAATGTCACTTCACCTTAAAAGAGCCTAGATCCCCAACTCTTATGATGATGATGCATGATAGAAAATTTTATTTTGTCTCTACAAATGAGGTCTTTACTTGCCTACAAATCAAAAATCTCTGAACATCACCATTATTCAAGGCCCTCACCAGAAACAGAACATATTATTGAACTTGTTTCCTCGCAAAACAATAAGAAAGAATTTTTTTTTAAGAATAATATAAGTTAAATACTGAACATGTAAATATAAGAATTGACAAGATCTCACAAAATTTAATCAGCATTGGTGATGTACTGGACACTTATAAGGCAACATAAAACCCTTCGTCTAATGAATAACCTGTCTTTGATCACCACCAAAAGGTAGTCAATTTGTCTCATCAACATCTCAGCAGTAATATAAACTGCTATCAAATCGCTAACCATTCAAAAAGTTCAATCAATAATGCAATCTTTCAGCCCCTGACTGCGATATCTGCATTATAACTAACAGAAAGAAACAATAAGTGTAGACACGGAACAAAATTTTATTTAAGGGGCAACACCCCTATTCATTGTTACAAGGACAGATACGAATACCGTTATCTCTTGTAGCATGCTCATTAATGACTTAACTATGTGGATGAAATCAACGCGCATTATCATCATGTACAATCAGGCATATATTCATTTTAAGCTTTTCTAAACAATGTGTCAATTCACCGTTAACCACCTTAAAAGAGCCCTAGGTCCCAACTTCGATGATGATGATGCATGATACAAAATCCTATTTGTCTATCCGACTAAATCAGCAACAGTTAACAAAAGATGTAGGTCATGTTACCACAATGCGCATACTTTATGCTTTGTACAATATTTTGCAACTTATACACAGATTATTAAGCTCTCAAAGGACAGATCCCTTGGAGTGTAGGGGGGTAAAATGAATTTAGTTATGCAAGTAAATTCCTTAAATCCTGTTCAGAGGATGTACTATTAGTTCACATTTCAGCCTTGTTCAGGTGAATCCTACTCCATCCATTTTAATTAAATGCAAATAGGAAACAAAAAACCGAATATCTCTTCCACTTACTCTAGACATCAGATCTATAGGGCGACCTTCTAGAGTCCCCAACTGGAAACTAGTTAAAGCGTATCATACTCTGATGTTGGCCTTGTATGCTCCAACCAAACACCAGCTATACATTCTTGAAACTCAATGCATTCTCGAAGTCCATGAGCATTTTCTACAAATGAAGTCTTACTTCCCTATAAATCAGAGTCTCTGAACTTCACTATTATTCAAAGCCCTCAGAAACAGAACTTTTTAATGAACTTGCAAAACCATAAGAAAGAATAATATACGCCAAATATGTAGATATAAAGTACTGATAAGATCTCACAAAATGAAAATCAGCATTACTAAAGATTTGGACAATTAAAAGGCAACATAAAACCATTCACACCTAATGAATCACTTTCCTCTAATCACAAAAAAAAATATAGTCAATTCGTCTCTCAGCAATATAAACACCACCCAAACAAACAGTAGAAGAATTGTGCAATGTTTCTGCATCGGACAGCGATAAATACATAATACCTAATAGAAAGAAACAAGAACAGTACACTGAACAAAACTTTTATTATGGGGGAAAAGTAAACCCTCATTCATTGTTTAAATACAGTAATCACAAAGGGTATTAACAATTCAACATAAGCGGTCATTATATAATAAATATAGAAAGAACATGACAAACCAAACCACACAAGGTGAAGACAGAGGACACAAGGTGAAGGGTGTACTCTCCTTCCTTCTGGATGTTATATATATATATATATAGTCTGCCATAATCCGTCAAAGATCAACCTTCTCCTTATCAAGAATCATCTTTGGTCTTCACATTGTCGATGATCGTGTCTGAACTCTTTATGTTGTAATGCTCATAAATGGTGAGAGTTTTCGCGTAAATCTGCATCTGTACATATAATTAAGGTACAACAAGTTCATCAGAAAGTAGCAAATTTGACTAACTCGCCTTGCAACACACACACTTGTGCAAAAGCGTGTCGGAAGGGGAACCTAATTGAGGAGAAATGTGCCCTAATTGAGGAGAATTTCTGTCTGAAACAAGCGATTGAAAAGGAAGAAGGTATTGTACAAGGTATGGCATTTGTACTGGCGGTGTCGTCTGTTTTTATAAAGGGTAATGAGATCAACTTATATATATATATATATATATATATATATTCACACACACATATATATGTGTGTAAATCTTACGCCACTACGTATGCCAACTTGGTAAAGTAATTAGTTGTCTTTTTTCTGTTTTTGGTAAGAACTTGGTAAAATAAACCGCGCCATGTATGTTCGCGCTATTTTATAGAAGGGGCTCGCGTCATATCACGATGACTTTTTTGCTTCCTTAATTTTAATCCGACTAATACAGCCGTTAGAGAGGTCTGAATTTCTAAACAAGAAGGAAGGCGGTGGTTGTAGTCGCTGTTATATAACGCAATATGGCCGCACACCGTCCCGGCGCCCATAAATTACTTGACTATAACTTACCTATATAGACTTATCTATGATTCTTTTTGAATCAATACATATAGATGTAAATAATACAAATTACAGGGGTATAAATAAAAAATATATTAAATTACATGTCATACTGGAGTTGGACTCTTTGGATGACACTTGAGAGAATACAACATTTTACTCTCAATTATACAACACTTGTTTCTGCACTTGGTTTTAGACTTAGTTGATTACAAATGACACCACCATTCCTATTTATACTAATTAACATCTGTAATTGACGGTTCAAATCTCATTGATTCTATGGTTGAGAGAGACTCTAGAGCTCTACAAGAATGTTCCTTAGTATATTTTCATCCTAGAAACTTCCTATCTACGATATTCTAGGAACTTCTACACGTTTCTACGCATTTCTATGAGTATCTATATTTGTGTAGAATATTTTAGAACTTTCCAAGACTATTGTAGACATTTCTAGATTCTTCTAAACTTCTCCATAATACTCAAATAGCCTTTAGACTCCCATCAATGGAAAAAATGGCATGTCCTCATCGTCTTAAAGTACTTCAAATATGGTGGATCATTTATACATGTGGAGTGGAGATCATCCGAGTACCACTAAGTATCACCCTTGAATTACTTTGTAAGTTTGTCAATCCAACAAATACCAAAATATGAGACATGAGTAGTCGAAGCAAGGCTATCATTTTGAAAATTTAAACACATACGACAGAAGAAATCTAACCTTAATTACAATTATTAACATCACAAACTAAAATCTCATATATCCAACAAATAATCACTTCAATAATCTCGCAAACTGAAATCTCGTACATTTTTTTATCTATACCTTACTTCTGACTCCTGAGAAAGTCTGCCAATCTCAATAAACAACAGGTCAAAATTATGAAAGGGATTCATATGTGGTTCAAAATTATGAAGGCCTCCAATAAGACTTTCTAAGGCTTCGCTCAAATCGTCTTCCTTTCCTGCAAGAAAAGCAGAATTATAATTGATTGGAAAAGCCTAACAAAAAAGACAAATAAATGTAAGTTTCTTAAAAACTGAAATTCGCACTCTAGAAACCTTGAAACAGGAATTAAGAGTATGATGAGGGATAAAACATACCGTTCTAAACAAAAAGAGCAGATTTTGGGTTCACAGAACGTGGTTCCTGTTAGGAATCAATGCGCATAAACGAAATTAAAAGCAAGAATCAAAGCGAGAAAAATGACGAGACAATAATTTACGTGGTTCGGCCAATAATGCCTACGTCCACGGACCTTCACTAGAGAGATTTATTTCTTTGTATGAGATGCAATTACAAGGGGTAGAGAGCGTATATATCAATTCTTTTGTACACCTCTCTCACACTCTAATTACATAGCAACATGGGAGATATATATAGGCAAAGAAGAAGTCCAAAACGTGTCCAAAACGCGTCGAGTCATCAAAGACGCGTGCATAGGTGTCGAAAACGCGTCCAGGCCATTCTGCCGTTTTGTGCCGCGGTCCAAGTCTTGATGCCGCGGCGCCGCGCCGCGGCACTCCTCTGATGCCGCGGTCCTGTGCCGTGGCATGCTTCTGATGCCGCGGTCCTGTGCCGCGGCATGCTTTCCTGATGCCGCGGTCCTGTGCCGCGGCATGCTTTTCCAGAATCCGAAATCAGCCCGTTTCCACCGTCTTCTTCTTCTTTTGATCCATTTGATTTGTCTCCACACTTTATCCCATCAGTTCCCGTTTTTTGTATTTCAATGTGACCAGGGAGATTTTGTATTAGTTGTATTTGATATAATCTCTCTTTTATTGATATCTAAGTGCATTTGAGAAGTTTATTGCATGTGAGATTGTGGAGATGAACGGCTGGATGAACGTGGAATTCAAGAAGTTTCGTGAGATATACACGTGAATAACGTATGAGGGCGAAGAAAATAAAAGAAAGAAACAATAAATTTGTTTTTGGCAGGAAGTATAATGGAATTGAAAAGGTAGATTGATTTTGGGAGGAAGTATACTGGAATTCGAGGAAGGAAATAAACCGCGCCATGTATGTCAGCTTTTTTTGCTTTTAAAATTTTCAAATTAATAAATCGTATAATATGATTTTATTTTTTAATATTAAATTTATACATTTTCATATAATTTATTTTTTATTTTAATATAGTAACCATCTAACAATAATTTTTTTAATAAATTTTTAAAAAGATTAACAAAAACTGAAAAGTTAAGATTAAAATCAACTAGTATCAAGTATCGTTATAAAAGTTTTAAATAAATAAATCTCTACTCGAAAATACAATTGATTAAAAGATAAGGGCGATTAAATTCATAAATTTATTGACTCTAAACTTTGGAAGTTTTGGAATGAAAGTTGGTCGAATGGGCTTTTTGGATTTAAAAATATTTTTATGGGTTTTTTTAGATACAAAAGTTTTTTATTTTTTTTTGGGTTAGGGGGGAGGGTAATTTTCCCTTATAATTTTGGGTAAATTGGGATTTTTCGAATTATACAAGGACGGATCGAAAAAGGAAAACGCTATGTTGTTATTTGATGGCTATATCACTGTAATTCTATAAATCACAATTAATTAAGGAAAGAAAATTCCATCTGGACACACCTGACCTTTTTTCTTCTTTATTTCACCTTTCTTTTCTTTTTTATTTCGTACTATTATTTTCCTTTTCAGGTTTGTTACATACATAAGGAAATTATATTTCTGTTAGTGTTATTTTTGTCATTAGTCCATTATTTTATTTTATTTTGTTATTCACACCATTATAGTAAATTATGTATGGGAAAATATTAAGAAATCTTATTAATGGAAAAAAAAAAGTGGAACTTTTCACAATACAATAATTCATATGGGGAAAACGAGAAACCTAATGAGCTATGCCATCCTATTGAACCAATAAATTTTAATTCTATCAAGAAAAAAAAATTACAAAACTAATGAAAGAGAGATGTATCTCTTTGTGTTGCTTATGGAAAAATTAAATCAATTAAGAATAGATCTTATTAACTTGAAAAGGAAGAGCAATTTACATAAAATCAGAATAATTAGAACTAAACTAGATGAAGAGCCAAGACAGTCAAACAAAATGTAGAGCTTGGAAGAATTATACTTTCCGTCCCTCGGCTTTATCATTAAAATAAATTTGGTCCCCAATTTTTTAGTCTTTACACATTCAGTCCCTTAAATTGTCAATTCAAACATATTGGGTCTCTTTCGTTAACTTTCCGTCTAACATTAACAGAAGAAGTCATGTGTGAGGCATGTTGCACCACCTACCCCTTTTTTGTCCATTTGCACCATTAATTTACATGAAAAAATCATAATTATGGTTTATGAAAAAACACATAGGGATCGCGAATCTTAGTTTACCTTTTCGATCTTTAAGGTGCAAAGCTTCAATAACAGATTAATCAACCCCCCCCAAAAAAAACAAAACCTTATTTTTAAATCGTTTTTTGGGGATTCCGTAAGTTTTAGTTGGCCCATTGTATTTGAAATTTACAAATTGAGGGACTAAATTTGTCGAGGCTGAAAAATAAGGGACCAAATTTGTTATATTGATAAGTTGACAAATGAGCACGGTAATTCTCCAAAAACAAATTTCAAAAAAAATCAAAATACCTAATTGCATGACCATATAAGCATAAAACTTCTTGTGTAAAATGAATGCATGTGAACCAATGATGCACAGATATTCCGAAAAAATCATTACGTGCAGTGTACACACGCGTAATGTCTTATCTAGCTATTGAGAGAAAGGAAAAAATACACATGAGCAGTCGTGTCCAAACCATGTTTGTGTACTAATTTTTTGAAAAATTGACGTGTCCCTTGTTCGTGTCATATCCCTGCCTGCGTCATGTATCCCAATGTCCTTGTCCGTGCAGCAAAGTTGTGAACTCATCACGTCTAGTAAGATACTAAATTATATTTTTGTAGAATATTTTTATGATGAAAGTTTATTCACATGAAAACAAATCGATTTGTGGTAAAAAAGAACGAACAGATTGTAAGAACTGAGAACATGAAAAATTGAGAAACAAAAAAACATGGTCAGGCTAAAATTGCATAATCGCATGAATTATGGGATTCATACATATTATTAGCTAATAAAAAGAAAATCTTCCGTTGGTTAAGGAATCAATTAAATCTTATAATAATATAATGCAAACTACGAGTCTACCCATAATCTATAATCTATAATAATAATAATAATTATTATTATTATTATTATTATTATAAAGTGTGAATGTTAGTAGATGATCTATATTTCTTAATTTATTATTATTATTATAAAGTGTGAATGTTAGTAGATGATCCACATCTTCCTCAGCCACTTCGGGGTTCTGTCCGGATACATGTTCATCATTAGTTGATGTGTTGACTTCAGAGTAATGTCTTTTGTATTTTTTGATGTTTCGCCCCCCTTCATCCTTGGCCAGAGGCCAAATCGTTCATTAGCGTACACAAAGCCGTCAACGGCGTTAGGTTAGAGAGAATTTTTTTTCAAAAACAAAAGTCTCGTGTTGGAATTTTAATTTGGTTCTTAAAACATTTAATGTTCAACTATACATTATACAAATCGTTATGGCCCTATTTTGATTTGGCTGTTGGGAAATTACTTCAAAAATAACCTCAAAAAGTACGCAGCGGAATTCATATTAAAGAATCTATCTCTAATGCGTACATGCATGACATAAAAAATTTAAATCAAACATACTATGATAAAGGATAACTAATTAAACAATTTAATTAATTATTAATTAACTATAGCTAGCAATTAAAAAACTAACTAATTAAACGATTCAATTAAAACTAATTAATTGATTGCATGCTATAGAAATAAAATCAATAATTAAAACAAAACAAAATAATACAACCTTCCTTCGAAGATTGAACCGAGCCGGTGGAATGCACCGTAACAAAACACCTCCTTCTTGTCGGAGGAAACCGAGCTCTAAAACCGCAAAATCTTCTTCGCAAAGCCTCGCTATGAACCCGGGAAAGTGGGCTCCCAATAAAAATTTAATACTAAAATAAAATTCCTTAAAAGGAATTTTATACTATTAGCAAATATATTCTTTTTAGTAATTAAAATTACTTAAGAATTCTTTTGCCAAATTTTGTTATATCTTTTTTGAACTTCCAAAGGCTCATATTTATAGATGGCCAAAGGTTAAAAACTTTGGTTTTTATTCTATGTGGGACAAAGAACAAAGAGAAAAAACAAGGCTCAAGGCCACACAGTGGCCTGCCACCGAGCACACGGCGGCCAGGCCACGGGTCACACGTCGGAGCCCGTCCCTTTTTTTTCTTTTAAATTAAATTAAATCAAATTTAATTTAACTTTAATTCAAATATCTTTCTCTAAAGATATTTTCCACATCTTTTCATCTGAGTTCAAAAACCAATCCATCCAATGGACCTTTTAGTATTAAATCGAAGCTTGCGAATGGACCTTAGGGAAAAATTAATTCTAGATCCAAATGGGTCAAATCGGATTACCATCGCATGGTAATATTTGATTACCATTTAACAATATTTAAGTCTACTAAATAAATATTGTTGCACTCTAAAATTAATTAAATTACTCAAGAGTTCACATTCTTAAGAATATTACAACCAACTCCTCTATTAAAATATCCGTGAAGAACTAAAATCAATGCTACTATTATTTTATTCTTCACTTCTTATCCTAAAATTGCTAATTTGCTCATTGTCAACTTTTCATACGAAAACTCATTTTTCGTTTAATTTAAGTGACACTTCACCTGAAATACTTTGGCCAAAGTTTTAGAAAAGTTGAACATTGCAAATCCATTAAAGGGAATATTTCTTATCTCTCATGGAGATTATAGATTCCTTATGAATGTCCTTCATAATCACATTTCATGCAATTACTCAATGTATAAAGTATATTGGCCACCGAAAACCTCACTTCTGAATACATCAAAGTAATATACATTAGATGCATTAGTCCACGACAATCATAGGATTTAGAGTTGTTGTTCAAATTATTTATTTTCGATAGTAGCCAAAATAAATAACTTAATTGGTCCGGTTCAGTGTTTCAATCTCATTGATTTACACGAATATACTATATATGGAATCCTCATTCCCATAATTAAGACAAATCATCTAATATAGTATATTATAGTCTTTAGCAGATAAGACGTCTATTCTTATCACCAACTACAACCTATTTATAATAATATATGACACGTATAATCCAAGTCTTTTCATAGAACAACACTTCCATTTGGATTATCATATATTATATTGGACTGCGTCTATCTTATAGTACGATTTCTATAATACTCATAAATTGCAACAAAATTAATAAAGATCAATTTCATAAACGAAATAGAAACGTTTTATATAATTGAATTTTTAGGGCACAATCCCTAACATTGGCTCCCTTGGAAGCAAATTAAAGCCCATGTCTTAGAACCACTTGAATTGAATTGGTTTGTGACATTAAATGTTCGATCGGTGTCTATCATATCATTAGTGATGATCGCGACTCATTCACTCCAAAACTAGTGTTTAAGATAAGGTCATATGAACGAGTCTCGAGGGGGCATTTGTAGACAAAACAATTTTACACCCAATCAAATGATGACAAGTGTAAAATATTATATTGATTATCAAATTTTAAGTTTTTTAATTTATATTTTGGGATTTCTCAAATTTAATTTCAAAATTAAATAATTGATTTAATTGATATTTTAATATTTATTTTATTTACAAATCAAATCGCGCCACGTGTCAAATTCAAGTGGTCCAGCCAATTAAATTATGTCTTGCAGTGAAGAAGTCAATGACCAATCACACTGCGCCAAGTGGATAAGTGGACAAATCAAATGACTTCAAAGTAATTGATATTTATCTCTTTAAATTAATTTAGATATTAAAGAGATAATATCTAGTAAATTTATCCTCATCAAATATTAGCCAATGAAATGGCTCAAAAGTAATTGATCTTTATCTCTTATAAATACAAATATTAAAGAGATAATTATCAAAGTTGTCTAAAGAATTCGTGGTTTCTCCATCCTACACCTATAAACAGGATCCTTGGGAGCTCACAATAAAGACACAAATTAAATTGAAGCTAAAGAAGATAAGAGAAGTTCCAAAATTCTCTCTACAAGTTCTTCAAATTCAAGAAGGCGTTCAAGGCGAATTTCAAGGCATTCTTGGCAAAATTCATCAAATTATAACATTTGATTCAAGATTAAGGTGCTAAACCCTCGAATAAACGTTACAGAATTCCAAATCAAGTTGAAGGAAGATCAAAACGACGAGTTGACCTTGAAGCTTTCAACTTTCCCAATTATTTACATCGTTAGTTCCGAAATTAAGCTGTCGAGCCCTCGTATCAACGTTATAAATATTCAAATCAACATTGGAGAAGATCAAAGAAGTGATTTCTGCTCCAATATTCAAATCAAAGTTCTTGAAGGAAGAATCAGAGGATTAGATTAGGAATTGTATTTCAATTCTTTATTTTAATCAATATAAATTCATTTGTCACTATTTTTTCGTATTTTTATTTACAAACATAAAAATTTATTGTGTACAAGACCTTCTATCTTTGAAGAGCATGAGAAACTGCAATTTCTTGCATTATTACATTACAATACCACCACAATATATCCATGTACTTACTGTGAAGGATGAAGCTATGCAATTGAACCTTGCTACTTGCCAAGCTTCAATAGCAATCTTTCGACAGATAGTCACCATCCAAGTTTCACAATATATAACTCAACCGCAAGCAACCTAACAAATGGGGAAGAAAAAAGAAACTGAAAGCACAGAAAAGAAGAGGCTCACGGTAGTACACAAAAAGGAAAGAAAAATATAAGAGATGAAAAAAACCATATTACCACCGAAGGCTTTTTTTTTTTTTTAAATTCAAGAGGGAGTGGGATTCCCTACATATCTAGCCCGACAAACCCGGGTTTTATAAAACTATAATTATAAAGCCAATCAGTAACAATAATTAAAAGAATTTCAAGCCATATGACCTTAGTATTGTACGAAGTTTATAAATAAACTATTTTTGAATAAATGGAAATTGGGGACAGAACAAGCAGATGAATATAAGATATTCTGTTTGGAAGCAAACATCAAAATCCCTCAAGGATATAGACATTAGATATCTTCTACGCATGAAATATTCAGATGTCTTCCATTCCATTAATTCAAAGATAGGAGGATTTTAGTTTCTGGCAGTGTTTCCTAGAAATAAAAAATTAAAGTCTGTACTTCCCTATAAATGAAAAATCTCTGAACTTAACCATTACTCAACGACCTCACAGAAAAAGGACCATTTATCAAATTAATGAACTTATGAACTTGCATAACCATGAGAAAGAATATTATCCACAAAACATACTGAACACATCAATTTAGTAATTATAAGATTCAGAAAATGAAATCACATAACTGAAGTAAATCCCGTCACGTAATGAATAACTTGTCTGTGATCATCACCGAGGAAAACAGTCAACTGATCTCAATATCTCAACAGTAACTGTAACTTAACCTGCTATTGAATCGATAAAAAAAAAAAAGGAATGATACCATCAAAGCTAACAAACAATGATGCAACCGTCAACAAAGATAAGGAATAACACCATCCAAGCAGTTGAGACAATGATGCAATATTACAGCCTCAGACAAAGATTTATTACGTCTTTGCTTGTACATCTGCTCTACAATATCACCGAGAGAGCTAGTTGAGTGGTCTAAACATCGCAATAGTTAATAACCTGGTATCGAATCTTATACAGCTAACCGAAACAGATAAAAATGAGTACATAGTAGACAAAACTTTATTTAAGGAGGGAACCCCTAGTCATTGTTTCAACAACTGAAGAGAACACCAGCAACTAAAGTACAGCAACAAACTATTAACAATAAGCCATTAAATGAAATAAAAAGACAAAGAACGCGACAAACCCGTCAAGAGTCCAACACACAACCACCATAATAAATAATTTGAAAATAATGAAAAAGTATGAAAAAGATGTAAAATAAAATTTTAATTTGTAACGTTCAATGGTATATAGTATGTAAATTATTATTATTATATACGAAAAAGAAAGACAATTATTGACTGATCAAACAAAAAACATAACAAAAATTACATATTTTCTGCATACACACAATCAGACTGGCACCGTGGAGCTGCCACATAGTACAGGCACATATGCACCCCAGCAGACGTGTGTGAGATATATGAAACTTTTTTCAAGAAGGCTTCTTCTTCCAATTCCCATCCAATAGCCAACTTAACACCACGCTCCTCGCCATGTTACATCGTGCAAATGAAGGAAAAGAAGTAAGAAAGGTCTCCTGATGCATCTTCAGTAATATCAGAGAGGATAAGTGGAGTGCATCTTCTAATGCCAAGACCCTTTTGTGTCCAAGAGCCTTCACTGGAATGTGAGCATATTCTAATGCCAAGCAACCCCCACTGACCAAAGCCATGCTGTCGCAAGCAAGTACAATATATGAAAATTCCATCATCATTCATATGTGTATTTTTACTTTCAAACAAGCAAAAGACCAGAAAAGATCCGTAACAACACGAGTAAAAATTGAAAAGAAAAACACAAAAAAGCAGCGGACGAGTTCAGAAGAGTAATGGAAAAGAAAACCTAACAAAAACTTGTCCAAGAGCACAAAATGTTCAAACAAATCGCATAGGCAACCCCAAAGGTAACTTGCATGAGCCCAGACAAGACACCATTAAGACACTAAAGATGAGGAAACATGATTAATTGCAAATCAGTTTTAGGAGGGAATCAGTATATAGAGAATAAAAATTAAGTCACCTTAACCAGTAGATGGAAGCAAGTTATCCTCAAACTGTACAAAGAAAGCATCAAACTCATCCAGACACCCGATGCACATTTTCAAATTCCATGTGTCACTTTGAAAATCAATGCATCAAGTCATCCTTCCCTACAAATAAATCTCTTTACCTAACCATTATCCAAGGCCCTCAACAGAAATAAAAACATCTAGCAAATTAATGACCTTGTGAACTTCCATACTAATAGACTGAACAGATAATATTTAGTACTGATATGATTCAGAAAATAAAAATCACATTACTGAAGTACAAATTCCATGTCAATAGGTTTAAGCATAACCCATACTTTAGTTGTGAAAGCGTTCAGCATATGTTGATGAATCACTACCATAATATTTTTTAAGAGCAATAGAATATTTGATCTCGCCACATGCTCGTCTTGCCCAGGTGCCATGAGATTACGAAGCCTGAGAATGAGAATAAATTATATATACAAACATATGAGCTTGACACTTGATTGTCATCAGGGCAAATGTCTGGTTACTTTTACCTTGTGCTTACATCTGGAAAATGATAGAGAAATGCTGGGATTTATTGAAAAGCAATAGTAAGCTGCGGAATAAATCCATTTAAATACAAGTACAGAGAACACATAACAAACCATGAAACAGGAAAAAAGCAATAGTAAGCTGCGGAATAAATCCATTTAAATACAAGTACAGAGAACACATAACAAACCATGAAACAGGACAGCTGTGGCGTTCAGAAAAGAGAACCACATCTGAATTTTGGAAAACGTACGAGATAATGCAAAAAAGTCTGTATTCCTGGACCTTCTTTTGTGTTTTTTGAGAAATGGGTAAATCTTCATTGGCTGAAGGCTTTCCCAGTTCCTGTGTTAAAGTCAATATAGTGCACTTGAACTCTGTGTATCTGCAGAACTAAACCCGACATATTTAAACGGATAAAAGTTGCTCTAACCCAAAGCATAATTTTCAATTCGATATGAATAAGCAAAGATTTAATCCAAGAAACGTGTCCTCACAGGGTATATGAAAACAGAGAGTGAAGTACCTAAATTTTATTTCATATCTCGCTCCATCCCTCGAGTCCCACAACTTAAGAAACTGTTGCAGAAAATTTTTACTTTCAAACAAGCGAAGGAACAGAAATAAGCTATAAAAACATCAATAATAATAAAAAAGATATACAAAAAGCCAGCGGACGAGTTCAAAAGACTGCTGGAAAAGAAAACCTAGCACAAACTTGTTCAAGATCACAAGATAATCAAACAAGTCGCAGAGGCAACCCCAAAGGTAACTTGCATAAGCCCTGAAAAGACACTACAGAGTTACCCCAAAAAAACAAAAACAAATTGGAAATACTTTACCACACAACTCGATAGAGATGATGTAATCTTGTATATGTGTTTCCAAGAGCAGTGCTAATTACCCCTTAAAGGCTCCGAAAGAGAAATTTAACGCAACAGCAACACCTTGCCACCATGTCAGGAATACAGTCAAATTAAATGTCAAGACTTGATCAGCATATGAAAGTTCGACAACTTCCTACTGTAAAGCAGAAACTTTCACACACAAAATTATATGAAAAAACATTGAAACCTTAGAACAAAAGCACCATCTTAGTGATGATAATATTATTGCACGCATTGATCTAAAGAGAGAAGTAGGGACTTACCACATGCAAGGAAATGGTTCATTAACAGTGCCAATTTTTCCGAACCAGTTATAGCAGGTCTCTTTGACATGAAAACATATATCACCCACTTTGAAGTTATCCGAGTATAAACAAAAGGTATACAGAGGTGCAGTTTTACAAACTTTCAAGCTGCGCGATTTACAAATAATGTGTGCTCATGGAGGCAGGTATTTTCACTGTATTAGTGCATACGTCTTGTGATATCCAATTAATCCACATATTTTAATCCGCTTTGACCTTCCTTAAATAAAAATAGAAGAAAAATCCAATTCCAAATTACTTTGACGGAGTAATAAAAAAGTATGTCATAACATTTACGGTACATTTTGCCATCACCAGGTACTTTGCCTATGCAATTTCACTTCCTATTTATTCAACTAGAAATGTTGATGAAACTCAAGTAAGTCATATTTCAATAAAATGAACATCATAAACTCATATTTCAATAAAATGAACATCATAAACTGGAGACAATTAACGGAGCAATTATCAATGAAACTTGAAGTTGCATATTCTCCTTTTTGTCATAAGGTTTCTATGATCTTTCTTTACAGGAACATTTAAAACCAGTAAGTCCTAGATCGTTGTATTATGGTTAGTGTATGTGAGCAATCAACATAGAATTCAAGTAAGATGATGCATTAGAATAAACCAAAAAAGAAATTCAAATAGCACCGTGACAAACCTGGTGAAGAGCCAAAAAACCTCCCTTCTTTCTTGATATGGTTCCACACCAGATCGCCAAGCATATCCATTATATCAGTTGCTAGAGCAAAGAGGGTCGGTTAGAATTAAATTATGGATGTGTCCATCAGAAGCCTCGCAGGCTGCAAAGAACACTATTACTTAAAAAGGAACGTAATTATGGGTGGAAGGAAGAAGGAAGAAGAAAAAAGAAAAGAAAAAATTCAGCAACCCCCTGACTTCTTCCCAACCTTGGGTTGCAATACCGGTTCACAAGCTACTTTTTCTTATCTGCTCTGAATTCTATTTTAAATGTTTTCTTTCACAAGGTAGCACATCTATATAGCAAAGTCAAATCTTGTGCACTTGAACTCTGTGTGTATCTGCAGAACTCACCCCAACATGTATTTAAATGGATAAAAGCTGCTCTAACCCAAAGCATATATGCATTTTATATGAATAAGCAAAGACTTAATCCGAGAAACTTGTCCGGCTGGGTATTGAAAACGGCAGTGAAGTGTCTTAATGTGATTTAATATTGTGCTACACCCTTCGAGTTGCAGAACTTAAGAAACTGCTGCAGAAAGTTTTTTATTGCAAACAAGCAAAGGAACAGAAAAAATCTATAAAAACATAAATAATTATAGAAAAAGAAAAACAAAAGATCAGCCGACGAGTTCAGAAGACTGATGGAAAAGAAAACCTAACACAAAATAGCCAAGGATGCAAAAATTATAGTGGCATGTTCAGCTGGAGAAACAAGGAGCTCAAGACAAAATCTTCCAGAATGATTACTGTAATAAGCTCTAACATGAAATATATAGCTCAAAACCAAGTAAATGAAAAATTTGTGCATCATATTGTCAAATGTATCCTCATTTGTTAAAGCTTATATTTTTTGTTGTGGACACTAAATCAACAAGTACAGATTCACTTATTTCCAAGAATAAAACTTAAAAATGCCATACACATACAACTTTCTGATTCAGTTTGTACTTATCTTGTGTAGATCACCAGCACGGACACGAGACTGCTCTAGTGCTATTAATAAGAAATAAGAAGAGAGAGTAATGCTGCACTGTTCGATCAATTGATTCCAAGCATTACAAAATCAGAGTTTGAAGATTTTAGCAGCAAAAGAACATTCAATCTTGCCATATACCTGGTTTAAGGGTGCCATTAAACTACGCCTGAAAATGAAATAAATCAAATCCTTCTACTTTTGCTCTTGTATCACTAAATTTATATGGAGAAATGCTGGGATCCATGGAAAAGCAATGAACTGCACAACAAAGTCAGTTTAAAATGCGAAACAGAGAATGGATACAAAACTATGAAACAGGGCAGATGAGGATTCAGAAGAAAAAACCACATCTGACTAATACAATTAGTACAAGCTACTGCAGCCACAATGTACTTTAGTATTATGCTCCATCCTTTGATGGTGAGAGCTACAGCTATGCTTCTGTCATTTTCATGAGAACAAAAGTCAGAAAATCAACGTCAATGCATGATACAAATGTGCTAGATGCTTATCTTCATACCAATTACACACAGACAAAAAAAAGAAAATACTTTACCACACACCTCGACACAGATGATGTAATATATTATACATGTCGGACAAGAAAGGTTTATATGCATGTGACTTCTCGATATTGATAACATCTCGTCTCTAATACATTATAGAATATTGGTCGGCTATAATTTAAGAAAAGAAGCGATGGACCAAATTTTATAATTAAAACAACATCCAAAAATCTAAATAACAAGTATGAGCTTTACTTTTCAAAAATTCAACCTCAACTTTTACACATGAGAGCTACTTTAAAAAAATTGGAGTTATCTACAGTATTATTTTTTTTTAAACAAAAAGAAATTAGGTCCATCCCACAAGAGCTAATGGTATGTGCTAAGTTTAATATAGAAAACCCACACACTTAGGTCTGAGAAGTAGAGGATCAAAGTCAAGACATATAAAGATCAACTTTATACATTTATTCCAATAGAAATATGCATTTGACAAAACCACTAATTCAGGGTCATCTTGTAAAATGTATACGTATGAAAAAGATGTGTAAATAAAATTTTAAATTATGACGTTCAACAGTATATAGAATGTAAAATATTATTATGTATCAAAAAATATTCATTTGACTGATCAAAGAAAAAGAAAAACCTACACATATTTTCCATGAACACCATGACACAGCAGCACTTTGGAGTTGCCATGAACACCATGACACAACAGCACTTTGGAGTTGCCACGTAGTAAGGGCACATACTCATCCAAGCAAACTATTTTCTCTAATGAAGAGGCGATTCATGATAATGATTCTGAAAAATGTACTCAAACTTCATGAGAATTAAGTAAAGTGCAAAAATTATTGTAATAAGCTCTAACATGAAACATAAGGCTCAAAACCAAGTAAATAAAAAACTTATGCATCATATTGTCGAATGTAACCCCACTTGTTAAAGCTTATAATTTTGTGTTGGACACTAAACCAACAAGTACAGATACACTTATCTCCAAGAATCGAACTTAAAAGTGCAGTAGACATACAACTTTCTGATTCAGTTTGTACTTATCTCGTGTGGATCACCAGCATGGACACAAGACTCATTAGTGCTATTAATAAGACTAGCGGCGTGGGCACACTCAATGCGTGTGCAAATAAGACGATCAAATAAATTTTAAACAATTAATTATAATGTGAAAGACAATAACAAATTACATATTGATCAATAGAATCCCATATTTTATTCAAAAATCACTAAAATTTTATGCTCAATGAGATAAGAAATTAATCATCCTATTTATAATATTATGTGACCGAATATTTTAATTCTATTATAAGAAATAATAAAATCAGAGGAAATTACGACCATGCATGAACTTCTTTATTAAAAGTTGCAGTTTAAAGTAAATTTAAAACAACAGAAGTTGAAATATCAAAATTACCCGAACCTTCCTCTTCTTTATTTGTGCTTCCTTCCCTATACATTATTCACCTGCTTTTTCCCCCTTTCATTTTCTACTTTCCTGCCATCCAATGCCAGCATCTTTTCACTTCCTTTCTTGGTTGTGGTTTGTCAACAAACTTTTCTCACCAAAATAAACATACTCATGGAAGTTGGCAGTTGCTAATTAAAAGAGATGAAGAGTGAGATTTGTAGTGGAATGCTGAGAAAGTGGGTGGTTTCAAAAAGACAGCTACCACATCTTACCAAATTTATCCTTTTGTTTCTAGCACAATTCGTAGGGGAGGAGGGGTAGTTTAGGAAGTCCATATTTGGCTTCCCAAGGAAGTTACTCTAGGGTACTCAAACTTAATAAATAGTATAGATATAGAAGAGAGAGTAATACTGCACTGTTCAATTAATTGATTCCAAGAATTAGAAAACCAGAATTTGAATATTTTCACAGCAAAAGAGCATTCTATCTAACTATATACCTGGTTTGCCCCAGTGCCATTAAATTACGTCAGAAAACGAGAATAAATTGAATCACTCTACCTTGCGCGTGTATCACTAAAATGATATGGAGAAATGCTGGATCCACAAAAAAGCAATGAACTGCAACAACAAAGTCTATTTAAATATGAGAACAGATAATGGATAGTAAACCATGAAACAGGACGAATAAGGAGTTCAGAAGAGAAAACCATGAAAGGCCGCATGGGCAACTCCATAGATATAGAGCCTCCCAGCAAAGAACCACTGCAGACACAGCAAGAATTTAACTGGATAAAAATTACTCTAAAGTCTCACCCAACACCTTTCTGTACCCAATGGATACATGAAAACAGATTGCAAACTACCTCAATGTGTTCCAATATTATAGTTATACTACATTTTAATGAACTGGTTTCCTTGCAAACCCACAAGAAACAATTTTATGTTTTTTGCTAAGAAAACCATAAGAAAGAATGATATAAACTAAATTTACTGAACATATAAATATACGAATTGACAAGATCTCACCAAAATGTAAATCAGCATCAGTGGCGGGACAATTATAAGCCAACATAAAACCCTTCGCCTAATGAATAACTTTAAACTGATCACCCCCAAAAAATAGTCAATTCGTCTTAGCAACATCTCAAGAGTCATATGAACTGCTATCAAATCGCTGACCATCCAAACAGTTCAATCAATAATGCAATGTTTCTGCATCGGACTGCGATAACTGCATTATAACTTACAGAAAGAAATAATCTCAAGGTATTACCAATTCAATATAGCCATTAAAATGGCATAAACAGACAAAGAAAATGACAAAACTCAAACAGATGACCCAACAGGAAGCAGAACACTTAGAAACCACCACCGAGATGGAGGCCAAGGTGAAGGGTGGACTCCTGGAAGTTATAGTATCCCCATCGAAACAAGGGTACGCATAATCCATACTTGGAGAAGTGATTGTCGGAAACTTCACTTACCGGTTTAATATCATTAAATAAAATGGACATCAAGAACTGACAAACCATCATAACATGTACAAGTGGAGCATACTTGGAGAATCTCTTTCAAGGAGGAGGAAAGCATTTTGACATCGCAAAGTAAAATGAAAAATAATGAGCTCTAGAAAAGAGTGGAAAAAAGTACCAGTATAATTTAAGACTAGGGGCATCTACTAGTATATATAGCATCTCCAGTAAATTAGTTTTTTCTCTAATGAATTTTAAATTTTTTAACCAGGGTAATGTTAACATTTGCATCTTGCAGTCAGGGTCAAGTGATCAACACCTCAGTTTTTTGTAATCGACCCTCTCTTGCTTGCAGGAGAGCTTGCTGCATAACTGGTAAAGTAATTCCTGCCACCTGCTATGACATATTTGTAATGAAGAGTTATTGCCCCAGGCTTTATGACTAATGATCATTAAAAGACAAAAAATCAGACCCCAATATTTCAGATCGAGTGGAAATGAGTTGCATAATCACATCTAGCCGTAATGATTAACTGAATATAGAGAAACATCTGTTACTTTAACAGAAGTATATGATATACAAACCTTTATGCCTATCTGGAGTGCAGTTAAAGTGTTAAACCCATCATCATTCCAGCAATCTGAAGAACCAAAATGATAGCCAACTTAACACCATGCTCCTAGCCATGTTACATCTTGCAAATGAAGGAAAAGAAGTAAAAAAATGATTGATTACTACAAAGGATCCCTTAATCCATATCTCCTGATGCATCTTCAGTAATATCAGTCATCAGAGGATAAGTGGAGTGCCATCTCTTCTAAACTCTTCGGTGTCCAAGACCCTTCACTGGAATATGAGCATCTTCCAATGCCAAGCAACTCCCACTGACCAAAGCCATGTTGTCACAAGCAAGTTCGATGTATGAAAATTCCATCATCATTCATATATGTGTATTTTTCACTTTCAAAGAAGCAAAAGACCAGAAAAAAGCCGTAAAAACATAAGTAATAACTGATAATAAAAGCACAAAAAGCAGGTGACGAGTTCAGAAGAGTAATGGAAAAGAAAACCTAACACAAACTTGTTCAAGAGCACAAAATGATCACACAAATCACATAGGCAACCCCAAAGGTAACTTGCATGAGCCCTGACAAGCCACCAGTAGGACACTAAACATCAGGAAGCATGATTAATTTCAAATCAGTTTTAGGAGGGAATCAGTCAGTACATATATAGAGAATAAAAATTAAGTCACCTTAACCAATAGATGGAAGCAAGATATCCTCAAACTGTACAAAGATGATGCTTCACCCAGACACCAGATGCACATTTTCGAATTCCATGTGCAACTTTGAAAACCAATGCATCAAATCATCCTTCCCTACAAATAAGAGTCTCTTTACCTAACCATTTTCCAAGGCCCTCAACGGAAATAAAAACATCTAGCAAATTAATGACCTTGTGAACTTCCATACTAATAGACTGAACAGATAATATTTAGTACTGCTATGATTCAGAAAATAAAAATCACATTAGTGTAGTACAAATTCCATGTCATCAATAGGTGTAAGCATAACCCATACTTTAGTTGTGAAAGCCTTCAGCATATGTTGATGGATCACTACCAAAATATTTCTTAAGAGCAGAAGAATATTTAATCTCGCCATATGCTCGTCTTGCCCGGGTTCCATGAGATTACGACGCCTGAGAATGAGAACAAATTATATACAAACATACGAGCTTGACACGAGATTGTTATCAGGGCAAGTGTCCGGATACTTTTACCTTGTGTTTGCATCAGGAAAATGATATAGAGAAATGCTGGTATTTATTGAAAAGCAATAGTAAGCTGCGGAATAAATCCATTTAAATACAAGTACAGAGAACACATAACAAACCATGAAACAGGACAGTTGTGGCGTTCAGAAAAGAGAACCACATCTGAAATTTTGGAAAACGTACGAGATAATGCAGAAAAGTCTGTATTCCTGGACCTTCTTTTGTGTATTTTGAGAAATGGGTAAATCTTCATTGGCTGAAGGTTTTCCCAGTTCCTGTGTTAAAGTCAATATAGTGTTCACTTGAATTCTGTATCTGCAGAACTAACCCCGACATATATTTAAACGGATAAAAGTTGATCTAACCCAAAGCATAATTTTCAATCGATATGATAAGCAAAGATTTAATCCAAGAAACGTGTTCCCACTGGGTAAATGAAAACAGACAGTGAAGTACCTAAATTGATTTAATATCTCGCTCTATCCTTCGAGTCGCACAACTCAAGAAACTGCTGCAGAAATTTTTTACTTTCAAACAAGCGAAGGAACGGAAATAAGCCATAAAAACATCGACAATAATAGAAAAGATAAACAAAAAAATCAACGGACGAGTTCAGAAGACTGATGGAAAAGAAAAGCACGAGATAATCAAACAAGTCGCAGAGGCAACCCCAAAGGTAAATTGCATAAGCCTGAAAAGACACCATTAAGACACTAAAGATTTACCCAAAAAAAACAAAAACAAATTGGAAATACTTTACCACACAACTCGATATGGATGACGTGATCTTGTATACATGTTTCCAAGAGCAGTGCTAATGACCCCTTAAAGGCTCCGAAAGAGAAAATAAACACAACAGCAACACCTTGCCACCATGTCAGGAATACAGTCAAATTAAATGTCAAGAACTTGGCCAAAGGTTTGATTGAAGCCAACTTATTCGTGGTAACAGAATAGAACTGCACAAGGCAATATAATGCCGAAGTCTGGCTGAAATTTAAAACAACTGCCAAATATGGATAACTGCAAACAGATTATAGACTTTTGGATTATAAAGAAACATAGTGCTCTTTTCACTACTATGAAATTACATAGCAAATAAATAGCGAAACAGGAAGCAATAGTAAATAATTACTTATGAATATCCCCACCCATTAAACTTTCCTTCCCCATAAACACCTAGATTCAAAAATCATCGTAAATAATGCACAAATCATCTCCAATCTCATTTGTAAAAGTAGGCACTTTTTGTTACGGTTAAAGACATACAACAATAACAAAAGATGGCCAGCCTGTGGAACATGGAGTGCATACATATTGAACAATGCCAATTTTTACGGCTTGATAGAACACGGAGTCAAGATGCCAATCCCTTAGAAAACCAATGGATACGATGTTCAACAACTCCATAAGCATAAGCTTTTTCATCGAAAAGCAGTAATTTGATTGATCAAGTGACATGATTCATCACAAATCAGTTTTAGGATGGAATCAGTCAGACATATAGAATAGTTAAATCACGTTAACTTGTGTTGACAAACTATTAAATTACTTTTGAGGAAAGAGTTTCCAGAGCACTATTGGTAAAAGAGTTGGAAACAGTTCGTAGATGGAAAAAAGGATACCGTCCAACTAGACACCAGTTAACACACTCCGAAGTCCATGTCATTCTGGAGAACTAGAGCATCAAATCATGGTTCCTTACCGTTAAAACATCACTGAACTTCATAATGGACCCTCATCAGAAAAAAGAACCATTTAGCAAATCAGTGAGAACTTGTGAACTTGCAAATCCATGAGAAAGAATAACATCAACCGGATAAGCTAAACATGTAATTGTAAAGTATCGGTAACATCTCACAAAATTAAATCAGCATTACAGACAGTAAGGGGGCATAATAAACCTTTTCCCTAATAAGAAACTTGTATCTGATCACCACCAGTAAAGATAGTCAACTTGAATCAATAAGGCAATATTTCCGCATCGGACAGCTATAACCGCATTATAAAGAAACTGTCTGTAATGCTGATTTAACTTGTCTCTGATCGCCACCAGGAAAGATATTCAACTTGTCTCAGCAACATATCAACAGTAATATACAGTGCTATTGGATCGCCAACAAAAATAAGCAATAACACCATCCAAACACTTGAATCAATAAGGCAATATTTCTGCATCGATAACCGCAATATAACGAAACAATAAGAGCAAACACATACAGAACATAATTTTATCTAAGGGGAACAACCCTGTTCAGTAGTGTTACAAGGACAGAAGTGAACACGAGAAACAAAAAAATACAGTCCCACGCAGAATATTAACGATTCAAACATAAGCCATTAAAAAATGGCATAAACAGACAAAAGAACATGACAAACCAGACAGACAGCACTCCAACAGACCAAGACCCACACACCAACAGGAAGCAGAACACAATTCTAGAAATGTGTCGTCTTCACAAAAATCCGCATCCTTGTCTTGAATCTTTGTTTTTTTGCCGTCGTCAGAATCTCAAGCTTTGATGTTATGGGGGAATTCCTTCCTTGGATTTCACATTGTCGATTAAAGGCGTCGGATATCTCGATCGACATCACGTGTTATAGTCGTCGGGTGATGGCGATGGTGATGGCTTTCCCAGTTCCTGTGTTAAAGTCAATATAGTGCACTTGAACTCTGTGTATCTGCAGAACTAACCCCGACATATATTTAAACGGATAAAAGTTACTCTAACCCAAAGCATAATTTTCAATCGACATGAATAAGCAAATATTTAATCCAAGAAATGTGTCCCCACTGGGTAAATGAAAACAGACAGTGAAGTACCTAAATTTGATTTAATATCTCGCTCCATCCTTCGAGTCTCACAACTTAAGAAACTGTTGTAGAAAATTTTTACTTTCAAACATAATCAAACAAGTCGCAGAGGCAACCCCAAAGATAACTTACATAAGCCCTGAAAAGACACCATTAAGACACTAAAGATTTTACCCAAAAAAAAAACTCAAACCAATAGGAATTACTTTACCACACAACTCGATATAGATGATGTAATCTTGTATACGTGTTTCCAAGACCAGTGCTAATGCCCCTTAAAGGCCCCGAAAGAGAAATTAAACGCAACAGCAACACCTAGCCACCATGCCAAGAATACAGTCAAGTTAAATGTCAATAACTTGGTCAAAGGTTTGATTGAAGCCAACTTATTCTTGGTAACAGAATAGAACTGCACAAGGCAATATAATGCCCAAGTCTGGCTTAAATTTAAAGCAACTGCCAAAAATGGATAAGTGCAAACAGATTATAGACTTTTGGATCATTAAGAGACATAGTGCTCTAGGATGGAATCAGCCAGTGCATATAGAATAGTTAAATCACGTTAACTGTGTTGACAAACTATTAAATTACTTTGAGAAAAGGGTTTCCAGAACACTATCGGTAAAAGAGTTGGAAACCAGTAGTAGATGGAAAAAAGTTACCGTCCAACTAGACACCAGTTAACACACTCCAAAGTCCACAGGAAAACCAGAGCATCAAATCATACTTCTTTACCGTTAAAAAATCAGTGAACTTCATAATGGACCCTCACCAGAAAAAAGAACCATTTAGCAAATCAGTATCTGTAACACCAGACCCTCACCGGAAAAAAGAACCATTTATCAACAAGATAAGCTAAACATGTAACTATAAAGTATCTGTAACATCTCATTACATTAAATCAGCATTACGGACAATAAGGGGGTCTCTGATCACCACCATGAAAGATATTCAACTTGTCTCAGCAACATATCAACAGTAACATACAATGCTATTGGATCGCCAACAAAAATAAGCAATAACACCATCCAAACACTTGAATGAATAAGGTAATATTTCTGCATTGATAACCGCATTATAAAGAAAAGAAACAATAAGAGTAGAGTTTTATTCAAGGGGGAACACCCCTGTTCAGTAGTGTTACAAGGACAGAAGTGAGCACGAGAAACAAAATACAGTCGCACGCAGAATATTAACGATTCAACATAAGCCATTAAAAAAAGGCATAAACAGACAAAAGAACATGACAAACCAGACAGACAGGACTCCAAAAGACCAAGACCCACACACCAACAGGAAGCAGAACGCAATTCTAGAAATTTGTAGTCTTCACAAAACTCCTCATCCTTGTCTTGAATCTTTGTTTTTTTGCCGTTGTCAGAATCTCAAACTTTGATGGTATGGGGGAATTCCTTCCGTCGATTAAAGGTGAGAGTTGTCACGAAGAAAGATCTGCAGCATCTCTACAATTAGGGCACAATTTGACGAACCCTAATTGAGTAGACGAACCCTAATTGAGTGAAGCGATTGAATAATAAATTAGAGAGAAGGTATTGTGTATTGTATGTAATTTGTATTGTATGTATCGAAGAATGAATGAAAGGATCGGCGTCGGAAGTAGAAGAAGAAGGTATTAATAAAGGCAAGCTTCTGCCGACTTCAAAATTAATATATGCCGACTTAGGCAATTGTTTCCTTTTTAGCAAGTAATAATTAATTAATTAATATGCTGGCAGCGTACCTTGTTCTGGTTTTTGGTAAGTATATCAAATTAATGCCCTTTTCACTTTCTTAGAATAATAATAAAACTTGCCTTTTTTCTTTTTCTGAACTTGCCTTTTATATTCTAGGGAAAATTACACCTACACTTATTGTTATAATGGATAATTATACAAATTTATTTTTTTTATAATTAAAATTACAAATACCTAATCGATTATAACTGAAAATTACACTTACCCCGTGAAAAAGCCTCGGTTAATTGTCAAACAATACTAAATAATATTTTTATTACGGTCGTACCCCCTCTTATAATGTGTAACAACCAAAAAACCTCTCTTGCTTTTGAAATTATCATCACCTTGTGCAGGGAGTTAATTGTAAAAATTTTAGGAGTTAAATTGTAAGAATTTTTTAATACATAGGGGGTAATTGTAAGAAGCGCATCATAACAGCAGAGGTTTGTGTAATTTCAAAAATAAATAGGAGGCTAAATTTTTTTAAATGACATTTGGACAGGGCATTTTTTAAATTCATATGCTAAGGTCATCAAAAATTGATCTCAAGGGGTAAGTGTAATTTTCAATTATAGAGAGTTAGGTATTTGTAATTTCAATTATAAAAAAGTAAGTTTATACAATTACCTATTATAGCAGTGGGTGCTAGTGTAATTAAGTTTGTACAATTACCTATTATAGCAGTGGGTGCTAGTGTAATTTCCCTCTATTCTATGGTGGATTTAATTAGGAATAAGAAAAATCACATTTTTAGCCCCGCAACTTTGCGCTATTTCACTTTTGGTCCCATAAGTTATGGAATTTTCACTTTACGTCCCATATCTTTCCAAAATTATCACTGTTGGTCCCAAATCCAAATTCCTTCTATTTTCAACGTGAAATGGTACGAACTGACCCATGCGCCATTAGTCAGCTGAGTTTTGGGAGGAGGGGGGATTATTTATTTTGACTGTTTTGGAGGGAAAATCGGCAGTAAAAGTGGTTTATACATAGGGAAAATCGGATTTGGAACAAAACTAGATCGGGCTTTTCACTCTTCTTCAAATTGGAGCTATAAATAGCATTCTCAACGAAGAATTTTCGGGCAACCGGGGAAAATCTACGTGATTATGGCAAACTTGCAACTCTGTAGACTTCATGGGAAGACGAGTTAGAAACGAACAACACGACCCCACAAACACTTGAAAACCCCAAAAAGACCAACACAAAACCCACTTGCAGTGTAAATCGACGAAATATTGTTGTTCTTGGTACAGTCATCCCATAGACGACACTCCAACACATTATTAAATATTAAAAATGTTTTTTCAAACAAACCCTAAATATGTCACTTACAATAAAAAGGAAGGGGCAACTCATTGAAATCTGGACTCCTAAGTGACATTCTTGACTCTTGGAACCATCCCTTTTGTAAATCCTTCGGTTTTTCCCAGAAATTTATGATAGATTTTAAAGATTTTGGGTTGTGATAATTTAGGGTTTCTTGTTGAGAGAAAAGGTGGGACAAGACTGATTTGAGTGATTTGGGGTAAATGACACCAGCCAATTCCCCCCCCCCAAAACCTTAGCTAACTAACTACGCACAGGCATTCACGTTCCATTTCACATTAAAAATAGATGAAATCAGGATATGGGACCAAAAGTGATAATTTTGGAAAGATATGGGACGTAAAGTGAGAATCCCGTAACTTATGGGACCAAAAGTGAAATCCGAAAAAGTTATTGGACTAAAAATGCGATTTTCCCATTAGGAATCACTTACCAAAAGAAAAAGGTAGTAAAACTTGTATTATAAAAAAAATAATATACAAATAAAATCTGTCTGTCAAATAAAAAAAAAGGAAAAAGATTGACAAAATTGATATGAATTGTATTATATATATAATAAAAATAATATACTTAACATGTCAAATATAATAGTATAATTTATAGTTCACAAGCGAAAATCTATAATTTGAAGGGTAATACAAAAATCCTAAAACTAAAGAAACAAATTCAATTAAATGTATTTTGGTTTTGTAGAGTGTAGACTCTCCAATACGAAACAATATGGACAAATAATTGATTTTTTGACTATCTAAAGCCAATTTTAACGAATTTTAGTGTATATATATATGTATATATATGGGAAAATCGCATTTTTAGTCCCATAACTTTGCCCCAGTACACTTTTGGTCTCATAAGTTACGGGATTCTCACTTTACGTCTCATATGTTTCACAAATTTTCACTTTTGGTCCCATCCGTCTATTTTTAACGGAAAATGGCACGTGAGTGGCACGTGCGCCGGTTGCCAGCTGGTTTGGGGGGGCGAATTGTTCAATTTTCACTGTTTGGGGGCAAATCTGAAATTTTGAAAAGTCAATTGGGGCAAAATCTGAAATTTTTAAATCGTCTTCTCAACCGATTTAAGGACGGCTTCGAGCAGCAATTCAGCCGGTGTTAATGGCATTGCACTCAGGGACCCACGTCGGTGTTTTTCCGGCGAATTTGGGCTCGATTTTAGCCATTTTCAACGTCATTTTTTCACAGCAAAACATGACCTTCTCCCGCGCGTTTCCAGGCAAATTCACAGCTGCCATGACCGGGAATTCACTGCTGCAATGAAGAAGAAGATGGGCTGCTGTCAAATTCCAAAATTTTGCCCCAATATTGAAGAAGAAACTGACATTTCATAATAATAAGAAGAAATCGACACTTTGAGGAAGAAAAGACATTTGAAAAAGAAATTGACATGCTGAAGAAGTAATTGACAATTGGAAGAAAAAGAATAAGAAACCGGCATTTTGATGAAGAAATTGACAATTGGAAAGAGAGGAAGAAAATTATCATTTTGAAGGAAAAAAATGATATTTTGGAGAAAAAATTCACATGTTGAAAAAGAAATTGACATTTTGAAGAGGATGAAGAAAAAATTGATATCTTGAGTAAGAAGAAGTCGACACATCGAAGAAGAAATTGACATTTAAAAAAAAAGTAAAGGAAATTGACATGTTGAAGACGTAATTGACATTTGGAAGAAAAAGAATAAGAAATCCACATTTTGATGAAGAAGAAATTGACAACTAGAAAGAGATGAAGAAAATTATCATTTTGAAGAAGAAATTCACATGTTGAAGAAGAAATTAAAATCTTGAGTAAGAAGAAGAAGATGACACTTGGATGAAGAAATTGACATTTTGACGAAAAAATTGATATGTTGCACAAGAAATTGACACGTTGAAGAAGAAATTGACATTTTGAGGATTTAAAGAAGAAATCAATATGTTTTAGAAGAAAAACTTGACATTTTGAGGAAAAAGAAGTTGACACTTAGAAAAGGAAGAAGTAATTGAAATTTTGAAGAAAATTTGATATGTTGCACAAGAAATTGACATGTTGAAGAAGAAACTGATATTATAAAGAAGAAATTGACTTATTGAAGAAGAAACTGACATTTCATAATAATAAGAAGAAATCGACACTTTGAGGAAGAAAAGACATTTGAAAAAGAAATTGACATGCTGAAGAAGTAATTGACAATTGGAAGCAAAAGAATAAGAAACCGACATTTTGATGAAGAAATTGACAATTGGAAAGAGAGGAAGAAAATTATCATTTTGAAGGAAAAAAATGATATTTTGGAGAAAAAATTTACATGTTGAAAAAGAAATTGACATTTTGAAGAGGAGGAAGAAAAAATTGATATCTTGAGTAAGAAGAAGTCGACACATCGAAGAAGAAATTGACATTTTGACGAAAAAATTGATATGTTGCACAAGAAATTGACAATTACAAAGAGAGGAAGAAAAGTATCATTTTGAAGGGAAAAAATGATATTTTGAAGAAGAAATTCACATGTTGAAAAAGAAAGTCACATTTTGAAGAAGAGGAGAAATTGATATCTTGAGTAGCAAGAAGAAGTTGACACTTAGAAGAAGAAGTTGACATTTTGACAATAAAATTGATATGTTGCACAAGAAACTCGCACGTTGAATAAGAAATTGACATTTTGAGGATTTGAAGCAGAATCATCATCTTGTAGAAGAAAAAATTGCCACTTTGAGGAAAAAGAAGTTAACACTTGGAAGAAGAAGAAAAAGAAATTGACATTTTGAAGAAAAATTTGATATGTTGCACAAGAAATTGACATGCTGAAGAAGAAACTGACATTTTAAAGAAGAAATTGACAGAAAAAATTGACATTTTGAGGAAAAAGAAATTGACATGTTGAAGAAGTAATTGACATTTGGAAGAAAAAGAACAAGAAATCGACGATGACGAAGAAATTGACAATTAGAAACAGAGAAAGAAAATTATCATTTTGAAGAGAAAATAATATGCTGAAGAAGAAATTGACAAGTTGGAGAAGAAATTGACATTTTATAAAAAAAGTAAAGGAAATCGACATTTTGATGATGAAGAAGAAGAAAATGACATGTTGAAGAAGAAGAAATTGACGTGTTGAAGAAGTAATTGACATTTGGGACAAAAACTTGCATTTCGAAGAAAAAATTGACAATTTCAAAAAGAACTTGCATTTTGAAGAAAAAATTTACGTCTTGAAGAAGGCGAATTTGACATTTTGAGAAAGACGAAGAAGTTGACATTTTGAAGAAGAAGAAGAAATTGACATTTTGAAGATAAAATATTTTGAATAAGAAATGGACATTTTGAAAAAGAAGATTTCGACATTTTGAAGAAGAAGAATTTGGCATTCTAAAAATAAGAAGAAATCGACAATCAGAAGAAGAAGAAGAAATTGGCTTTTCACGAAAAAAAAAAGGGGATAATTACATTTATCGTCCCTGAACTTGTAGCCGAAAACACATTTGGTCCATAAAATTAAAATAAAAAAGTCAATTCATATTAATTAAAAATAATTAAGAATTTAACAAAAATAAAAATTATTAAAATATTTAAAAAATTCAAGAATTTAACCAAAAAACAATACTTATTAAAAAATACTTATTTGAAAAAATTTTGCAAATGAAATTGACGTTTTAAAGAAGAATTTTGCAAATGAAATTGACATGCTGAAGAAGAAACTGACATTTTAAAGAGGAAATTGACATGTTCAAGAAAAAACTGACATTTCAGAATAAGAAGAAAAAATCAACATTTCGAGGACAAAAGATATTTTGAATAAGAAATTGACATTTGGAAGAAAAAGAATAAGAAATCGATATTTTGATGAAGAAGAAATTGACAATTAGAAAGATTGGAAGAAAATTATCATTTTGAAGGAAAAAAATGATGTGTTGAAGAAGAAATTGACACGTTGGAGAAGAAATTGAAATTTTAAAAAATAAGTAGAGGAAATTGACAATTTGATGATGAAGAAATTGACATTTTGAAGAAGAAATTGACAAGTTGAAGAAGTAAATGACAGTTGGAAGAAAAAGAAGAACAAATCAACATGTTGAGGAAGAAGAAGTTGTCATTTAGAAAAAGACGAAGAAATTAATATTTTGAAGAAAAAAGCCCACATTTTGAAGAAGAAGTTAACATTTTGTGAAGATGAAGAAGTTCACATTTAAAATAAAAAATTAACATTTTGAAGAAAAAATGAAAATTGCAAGAAGAAATTGGCATGTTGAAGAATTAACATTTTGATTAATAACAAGAAGAAATCAACAATTGAGGAAGAAAGCGAAATTGACATTTTGAAGAACTTGCGTTTTGAAAAAAAAATTGACAATTTGAAGAAGGTGAAATTGACATTTTGAGGAAGAAAAAGAAGTTAACTTTTTGAATAAAAAGAAGAAATTGACATTTTGAAGAATAAGAAAAAAAATCGACATTTTGAAGAAAAATTGATATCTTGAGAAAATTGACATTTTAAAAGAAGAAGAAATCGACAATTTGAGGAAGAAGAAATTGATTATTTGAAGGAAAAAAGAAGGGGATAATTACATTTTTCGTTCTTAAACTTATCGCCGAAAGCACATTTGGTCCCTCAACTTTAACTTTTTAAATTTTTTTAATAAGTATTTTTTTTTTTTTGGTTAAATTCTTGAATTTTTTTAATATTTTAATAATTTTTATTTTTGTTAAATTAATATGAATTAACTTTTTTATTTTAATTTTATGGACCAAATGTGTTTTCGGCGACAAGTTTAGGGACGAAAAATGTAATTATCCCAAAAATAAGAAACTGGCTTTCTGAGAAGATGAAATTGACATTTTGAAGAAGAAGATAAAGAAGAAATCAACATTTTGAAAGAGAATATAAAGAAGAACTAATATTTTGAAGAAGAAATCTACATGTTGAAGAAGATATTGACATTTAAAGAGGAGGAAGAAAAAATTGATATCTCGAGTAAAGAAGAAGGAGGAAGAAAAAATTGGTATCTTGAGTAAAGAAGAAGAAGTTGACACTTAGAAGAAGGAATTGAAATTTTGACGAAAAAATTGATAACGTTGAAGGAAAAATTGACATTTTGAGGATTTGAAGAAGAAATCAACATCTTGTAGAAGAAAAAATTGACATTTTAAGGGGGGGAAAAAAAGTTGACACTTGGAAGAGGAAGAAGATATTGACATTTTAAAGAGGAAGAAAAAATTGATATCTTGAGTAAAGAAGAAGAAGTTGACATTTAGAAGAAGGAATTGAACTTTTGACGAAAAAGTTGATAACGTTGAAAGAGAAATTGACATTTTGAGGATTTGAAGAAGAAGAAGAAGAAGAAGAAGACATTTTGAAGAAAAAAATTGTATCTATGAAGAAGAAATTCACACGTTGGAGAAGAAATTGACATTTTGAGGAAGAAAAAGTTATTTAGAAGAAGAAGTTGACTTATATAAGTATGAGAAGTTGACATTTTAAAGAAAAAATTGATATTTTGAATAAGAAATTGACATGTTGAAGAAGAAGTTGACTGTTTGTAGAAGAACGTGACATTTTGAAGAAATATTGATAATTTGAAACAGACTAACCCAGAGAGAAAGAGAAACCGTGGGGGGGGGGGGGGGGGAACAAACCTGAATTCCAGCACCCGTTTCGTAGCATTCTTCCATAATTTTTCAGTCTGGTGTCCCAAACTGAACTTCAGAAAGAGAGGGGAGAAGAAAGAGAAAGCAAACGTGATTTCCTGCATCTATTTCGCCAAATTCTTCCATAATTTTTAGAACTGACACCACAGACTGAACACAGAGAGAGGATGAGGAAGAGGAGGAAGGGAACCTGATTTCCCTTTCATCATTCTTTACTCCTGAATGAACCTGATTACCAGTCGATCAATCACTCCCCGAATCAACATATATCTGCAGCTCGCCCCATGTATAAGAGTCCATCATTACATAATTCAAGGAAATTTTAAAAAGAAAAAAACTGAACCTTGAAATATGATTTTACTTCAGGGGAAATTATGGTAATTCTCAAATCTCAGGTTGTTTTCCGTAATCAGGGTCTTATTTAATTTAAGTTCATAGGATTTTGTAAAATTCACCCCTGTTATATTCCATGTTATGTACAGATTACATAAACACCACTGATTTAATCATGCAAATTATAATCCCACACCTGTTATATTCCATTTTGTAATCAGAGGTGTTTATGTAATGTTTTCCAAATTTAAAACACAACTTTATAGAACCAACTAAAAAATCCCTGATTTAATCATGCAAATTAAAATCCCGCACCTGTTATATTCCATTTTGTAGTCAGGGGTGTTTATGTAATGTATTCCAAATTTAAAACACAACTTTATAGAACAAACTAACCTCAAGTTCTAAAAGCAAATCATATGTTTCCTTCTTTATTGTGTTGAAAACTGTAATGCCGCTGATTTTCCGATTTATAGCAACAGGTTCTGCATGCAAAAAATGCACAAATATCACAAAGAGAAAAGTGCAGAGTTAAAAAATATAACCACTCTGTATGCTAGAATTGGCCTTATTTTTCTCTTAGACTTCTTTTATCACTTTTCTATTTTCAGTGGGTAGAAATGAATTTAGAGTTATCTTTTTATGCATAGTTAATTCCCAATAGAGAATATTATTAATACGAGGTATAGAAGTTTAAAGATGGGAAATTAAACTTACCAGATGAAACTTCAAGGAATTAGATGCTTGGATTTCTCCGGGGGTCTTTACATGAGAATCAAAATCAGTAAAACAATATGTTATTTTCATAAGTTGGAAAAGGTTTTAAGATGTCAATTTCGTAGACCAATGACTGTTCATAGCAAAGCCATCAATGCTAGATGAACCTCCATATTTAGTGCTTTAGTGCTAAATATAAGGAAAAACACATGAAGCTCAGGAAGAAGAGCAGTGAAATAGAGTGAGCCTGGAGATTGAAGTTTGCTCACCAATCTGTAAAAGTAAGCTTTTAGTAGAGGAACAGGGAATTGAAGAATACGCGTGGCAAGATCTCTGGTAAATGCTCTCTCCATGTCTGAAAAAAAGAGAAGGAAATCATCAGACATTACGAAAATGACACATAAAACAAGTGTGCTACATGCAAAAGTATTTTTAAGGCAGCTACGAAAACGTGGTTACTAAATTGTACAACTTCTTCTATTGTCTCGTAACCATTATCTTTACTTCGATTAACACCAATGACCTACAAATTGTGCAACATATCAAAGAAGTAGCAACAGCAAGATGAACGATTAATGAGGAAATTCCATGCAGAATTCAAATGACAATCATAATGTAGAATTCGAATGACGTATCAGTTGGAAACTCAGGCATAAGTATGAATGAATCATTTTCACATAACAGATAGCCTCTCATTGATTTGTTATAAGTTATGCAACTCCCATCCTATACCTTCTGGAATATCTAAAGAAAGCCTGAAGTATGAAATCAATCATATTAGTGTAATATAGATATATGATTTGAGCAATAATTAGGCTGGAATTTAACAAGAACTAGAGCAATAATTGGTATAAGAGATGACATGTGTTGATCTGTATTGGAATCATAGTAAGAGATACCATCTCTGGTAAAAGAGTTGCATTCTCATTATGAATTTTTTAATCCTATTCTCAAGCAAACATATGCAATATTCACCTCTTATTCAAAGTATTTATGCTCAAAAGAAGGTTACCTTAAAGAAAATCAAGATGAATTCAAGCGTCATTCGAATGAGAAAATCTCAATTTTATACTGAAATGCACAGATAATGGTTTACGTTAAATTTCAGTATTTCTCCACTTGAATTTCCCACTTAAAGAAATTCAGAGAAGTAGCAAAGAAATTAGACATCGAAAAACAAGAAAAAAAGTAAACCTGAACTCCAACATCTGTTTCCTGCACTTATTCCATAATTTCTCCTGACACTACAGGAAGGGAGGGAGGAAAAGCAAACCTGAATTCCAGCATTTGTTTCATCGATTTCTTCCATAATTTTTCAGATCTGACACCACAGAGAGAGAGAGACAGAGACAGAGACAGAGACAGAGAAACAGGGAAAGGGGATGAGAAATTGACATTTTAAAAATAAGTAAAGGAAATCGACATGTTGACAAAGTAATTGACATTTGGAAAAAAAAAAAGAACAAATCGACGTTTTGAGGAAGAAGAAGAAGTTGGCATCTAAAACAGAGGAAGAAATTAACATTTTGAAGAAAAAATCGACATTTTAAAGAAGAAATCGACATTTTGAAGAAAAAAGGAAATTTTGAAGAAGAAATTGGCATGTAGAAGAAACATTAACATTTTGATGAATAACAAGACGAAATCGACAATTGAGGCAGAAGGCGAAATGGGCATTTTAGGAAGAAAAAGAAGTTGACATTTCGAAGAAAAAGAAGAAATTGACATTTTGAAAAAGAAGAAGAAATTGATATTTTAAAGAAGAAGAAATTGACATTTTGAAGAGAAAATATTTTGAATAAGAAATTGACATTTTGAAGAAGAACTCGACATTTTGAAGAAGAAAAAGAAGTTGACATTTTGAAGAAAAAGAAGAAATTGACTTTTTGAAGAAAAAATTGTACTTTGAAGAAGAAGAACATATTGACATTTTGAAGAGAGAATATCTTGAATAAGAAATTGACATTTTAAAGAATAAGAAATCGACATTTTGAAGAAGAAGAAACAAATCGACATTTTGAAAAGGAAGAAATTGACATTTTGATGAAAAATTGATATTTTGAGGAAATTGACATTTTAAAAATAAGAAGAAATCGACAATTTGAGGAAGAAATTGGTTTTCTGAAGCAAAAAGAAGGGGATGATTACATTTTTTGTCCTAAACTTGTCACCAAAAACACATTTGGTCCCTCAACTTTAAGTTTTTAAATTTTTTAACTAACTTTTTAATTGTTTTTCATTTATTTTTTATTTTATTATTTTTTATTAAATTTTAATTAACTTTTTCATTTTAATTTTATGGACCAAATGTGTTTTTAGCGACAAGATTAGGGACGAAAAATGTAATTATCCCAAAAAAGAAGAAATTGGCTTTTTGAAGAAGATAAAATTGACATTTTGAAAAAGAAGATAAAGAAGAAATCGACATTTTGAAAGAGAAGAAAAAGAAGAAACTAATATTTTGAAGAAGAAATTGACATTTTAAAAAGGAGGAAGAAGAAATTGGTATCTTGTGTAAGAAGAAGAAGTTGACACTTAGAAGAAAAAAATTAAATTTTGGAAGAAGAGAATGACATTTTGGACATTTTGAAGTATAAGAAGAAGAAATTGATATTTTGTCGAAGAAAGTGACAATACGAAGAGAAATTGATATTTTGAAGAAGAAATGGACATGTTGAAGATGAAATGGACCTTTTAACAATAAGAACAAATAGACATTTTAAAGAAAATGAAATTGACATTTTTAAGAAGACGAATAATAAATTGACATTTTGAAGAAGAAGACGAAATCGACATTACAAAAAAAAAATTGATATTTTGAAGAAGAAATGCACATGTTGGAGAATAAATTGACATTTTGAAGAAGAAGACGACGTTGCCATTCTGAAGAAGAAGAAATTGATATTTTGAATAACAAATTGACATGTTGAAGAAGAAATTAACATTTTGAAGAAGAAGAAGAAATCGACATTTTCACAGAAAAAAAGGACATTTTGAAGAAGAAATTCACATGTTGGAGTGGAGAAGAAATTGACATTTTGAAGAAGAAGAAGTTGACATTTAGAAGAAGTTGACTTAAAGAAGAATAATAAGTTGACATTTTGAAGAAAAAATTGATATAAGAAATTGACATGTTGAAGAAGAAGTTGACTTTTTATAGAAGAACATGACATTTTGAAGAAATATTGGTACTTTGAAACAGACTAAACCAGAGAGAGAGAAAAAGGGAGAGCGGGGGAGAGGAGGAAGGAAAAAGCAAACCTTAATTCCAGCATCCATTTCGTAGACTTCTTCCATAATTTTACAGTCGGGTGTCCCGGACTGAACTTTAGAAAGAGAGGGGAGGGAAAAGAGAAAGCAAACCTGATTTCCATAGACTGAACAGAGAGAGAGAAACAGGGAGAGGGGATGAGGAAGAGGAGGAAGGGAACCTGATTTCCCTTTCATCATTCAGAGCTACTGAATGAACCTGATTATCGGTCAATCAATCACTCCGAATCAACATATATCTGCAGCTCGCCCCAAGTATAAGAGTCCATCATTACATAACTCAAGGAAATTTTAAAAGGAAAAAAACCGAACCTTGAAATATGATTTTACTTATAGGGGAAATTATGGTAATTTCTCAAATCTCAGGTTGTTTTTCGTAATGAGGGTCCTATTTAATGTAATTTCATAGGATTTTGTATAAGTCCCACACCTGTTATAGTCCATTTCGTAACATGAAGTACAGATTACATAAACACCCCTGATTTAATCATGCAAATTAAAGTCCCACACCTGTTATATTCCATTTTGTAATCAGGGAGTTTATGTAATGTATTCCAAATTAAAGCACAACTTTAAAGAACCAACTAACCTTCAGTTCTAAAAGCGAATCGTAAGTTTTCTTCTCTATTGTGTCGAAAACTGTAATGCCACTGATTTTCTGAATCCCAAGCTTTATAGCAATCAGGTTCTGCATGCAAAAAATGCACAAATATCACAAAGAGAATAAGTACAGAGTTAAAAGATAAAACCACTCTGTATGCTAGAATTGGCCTTATTTTTCTCTTTAACTTCTTTTCACTTTTCTATTTTCAGTGGGTAGAAATAAATTGAGTAATCTATTAATGTATAGTTACTTGAGAATATTATTACTACGAGGTATAGAAGTTTAAAGATGGGAAATTACGCTTAGCAGCTGAAACTTCAAGGAATTAGATTCTTGGACTTCTCCGGGGGTCTGTACATGAGAATCAAAATCCAGTAAAACAATATGTTATTTTCATACCTTCGATAAGCATGATGTATTAGGTTCAAGAGCCTCGAGACAAACCACCTCAAGAATTTATCTAAGACTTCAACTACCACATTTCCCATGCATGAAAGAGCCTGAAATGCCAAGAATAATGAAAGGTTAAAAGGGCCATTCAGATTCCAAGTAAAGAGAACCATAAAAATTTACAGCAAAAGACCTTTCCATAGCATCTCAATTCCATTAATTTGCTTTTTAAAGTCGGAGCTTAACAGCCCTTTTTTAGGAATAGTTCTCTACACAAACAAGATTTTAATCAAAACACATGTTATTTTTCAAAATTAAGTCAGCTAACCACATGAAAACATACAGAAAGTGCAGCTATGTTTTCATCTCGTGATGCATGATCACCATAACCATTGGGTTTTGCTATTTTTGAGCCTTTTTAGCTTGACGAAATTTTTCTACCAGATCCTAAAATCTCTGCGAGCAAACAAGCAGCTTAGCAATTGAATAAAGAGATTGACAAGATCGGAAAAGAAAAAAAACTTTTCTTTTGGGGGAAGTCGAGCGGGGTTGTTGAATGAAACAATGTACCTTGAGAAGCCCCATATGGCTTTAGTCGTTCAACAACAATAGATAAGCTAAATGTTTTCTTACATTGACGAATTATGAACTTTTTCCCATATCTGAAAAAGATATGAAGGCTCCAACTTAGGCCTTAAAGAAAAGAGAATTTTCAAAATCACAAATGCCAACTTCAACGCAATACAAAATGCTGGCTGAATTTACCGTATTAATACACTCTCAGGTGAGGCTCCAACTATTCAAATAGGATCTACATGGAAAGCGTGATAACAATCAATCCATAAAGAAACTGTGTGCTTTTATGAGAACAGAATAGCAGACATGGAAAAACACCTCCACGAATTTGTCTTCTTATCATACCTTTGCTAAAAAGTGTACGTCCAGAAACGAACCTGCCAGAAACAAGATGAATGAGACAAGAAAAATGAAATCTCCTTAACAAAAGAGAGAACGAAAGAGAAGTACAAGTAATTCTGTTGCAAGACAGTGCATAAAAGTCTACACCAAATAAGAAATTAACATTATGAAGAAAAAAAGATATCTTGAGGAAGAAATTGGCATGTTGAAAAAGAAATTAACGTTTTGATGAATAACAAGAAGAAATCGACAATTGAGGAAGAAGGCGAAATTGACATTTGACATTTTGAAGAGAAAATATTTTGAATAAGAAATTGACATTTTGAAGAAGAAGAAACCGACATTTTGAAGAGAAAAAAAACCCTGCCATTTTGAAGAAAAAGAAGAAATTGACATTTTGAAGAAAATATTTTGAATAAGAAATTGACATTTTGAAGAAGTAGAAATTGACATTTTGAAGAACAAGAAATAGACACGTTAAAGAAGAAATTAATGCTTTGATGAATAACAAGAAGAAATCGACAATTGAGGAAGAAGGCGAAATTGACATTTTGAGGAAGAAGAAGAAGAAGAAGAAGAAGAAGAAGAAGAAGAAGAAGAAGAAGAAATAGAAGAAATTGACATTTCGAAGGAAAAATTGACATTTTGAAGAAAAAATTGTATTTTGAAGAAGAAATTGTATTTTGAAGAAGAAATTAACATTTTGAAGAAAGAAATTAACATTTTGAGGAAGAAGAAGAAATTGACATTTTGAAGAGAAATATTTTGAATAAGAAATTGACATTTTGAAAAAGAAGCAATCGACATTTTAAAAAAATAAGAAAAACAAATCTATAAATTGAAGAAGAAGAAATTGACTTTTTGTAGAAGAAATTGATATTTTAAGGAAATTGACATTTTAAAAATAAGAAGAAATTGGCTTTCTAAAGAAAAAAGAAGGGGATAATTACATTTTTTGTCCCTAAACTTGTCGACGAAAACACATTTGGTCCCTCAACTTTAACTTTTTAAATTTTTTAACAAATTTTTTATTTTTTTAAATTTTCTTAAATTTTCTAATTTTTTATTAAAATTTTAATAATTTTTTACTTTATATTAAATTTAGATTAACTTTTTCATTTTAATTTTATGGACCAAATGTGGTTTCGGCGACAAGTTTAGGGAGGACAAATGTTATCCCAAAAAAGAATAAATTGGCTTTTGGAAAAAGAAGATAAAGAAAAAATCGACATCTTGAAAGAGAAGATAAAGAAGACACCAATATTTTGAAGAAAAAATTCACATGTTGAAGAAGAATATGACATTTTAAAGAGAAGGAAGAAGAAATTGATATCTTGAGTAAGAAGACGAAGTTGACCCTTAGAAGTAGAAATTGACATTTTGAGGACTTCGAGAAGAAATCAACATCTTTTAGAGGAAAATTTTGACATTTTGAGGAAAAACACTTGGAAGAAGAAGAAATTGGCATTTTGAAGAAAAGGAATTATATTTGGAACAAGAAATTGACATTTTGAAGAACAAAAGAAATTGATATTTTGTAGATGAAATTGACAAGTTGAGAAGGAAATGAACATTTTAACAATAAGAACAAATAGACATTTTGAAGAAAATGAAATGGACATTTTGAAGAAGGAGAAAAATAAATTGACATTTTGAAAGAGAAGAAGAAATCGACATTTTGAAGGAAAAAAATTGATATTTTGAAGAAGAAATTGACATTTTAGGGAAAAAGAAGAAGTTGACATTTTGAAGAAAAAATTGATATTTTGAATAAGAAATTGACATGTTGAAGAAGAAATTAACATTTTGAATAGAAGAATAAATTGACATTTTGAAAAAGAAGAAGAAGAAGAAGAAGAAGAAGCAGAAGAAAAATCGACATTTTGAAGGAAAAAACGATATATTGAAGAAAAAATCCACATGTTGGAGAAGAAATTGACATTTGAGGAAGAAGAAAAAGTTGACATGTAGAAGAAGAAGAAGTTGACTTATAGAAGAAGAAGAAGTTGACGTTTTGAAAAGAAAATTGATATTTTGAATAAAAATTGACAAGAAGAAGTTAAGTTTTTGTAGAACGTGACATTTTGAAGAAATATTGATACTTTGAAACGGACTAAACAAGAGAGAGAGGGGGGGGGGGGGGGGGGGAGGAAAAGCAAACCTGAATTCCAGCATATCCGTTTTGTGAACTTCTTCCATAATTTTTCAATCTGGTGTCCCAAACTGAACTTTAGAAAGAGAGTGGCAGGGAGAGGGGAGGAGAAAGAGAAAGCAAACCTGATTTCCAGCATCTGTTTCGACGACTTCTTTCATAATTTTTCAGACCTGACATCACAGACTGAACCAGAGAGAGAGAGAGAGAGACACGGTGAGGGGAGGAGGTAGAGAAAGCTAACCAGATTTTCAGTATCTGCTTTCGTCGGCTTCTTCCATAACTTTTCGGACTTGACACCAGAGACTATAATACACTAAATAAGAGGGGTAGTTGGTGTAATTAACCCAACAATAAAATTTGTAGCTAAAACTAGCATAGATAAATTACTTGTGCCTTGAAAAAATATCAGGAATTCTCAAGAAAAGTAGACATCAGTACCACATTATAGATTCATCTAAGCTTTGGAAGCTGCTTTGGACAAATAACAGAGAGAGGAACAGCAGACTGCAAAAAAAGGAATGCCTCTCAGTAGATTAAGGTGTACAGATGGCAGAAAAAGGATAGGAACATTTTAATACCTGAGCAAAATATTTTGCTAATGTCTCTGCATCAGACAAAAGATTATCGGGTTGTGTTTCAATGTTTTCGCTCTTTTCTAGATTCTGAGGTTGTGGTTGATATACTGGTGTGGGTAATGGGTAAGGATTGCTTGGAGCAACAAGAATGCAATATCTTTGTCCTTAACATTTTGGTTTTGATTTCCATTTGGGGAAGCGAACATCCGTCATAGGCAAGGAATATATAATCATAAGAAGTCATAAGTCTATGAAAGAAAAGAAGCATAAAATATGTGAACAGAAAAAGACCAGAAAAAATTCAAACTATATGCTGAACTGGGAAACATCCTTTAAATCTGTTTATACATTTTAATTCAAATGTCTTCAACAAATAAAAAGATTGTAAAAATGATGTAGGCAAAACTCTGCTAATGAAACCATATAAAAGAAATCAAGAGCACCAGCATGTTCTTGGTTAAGATAGTGTGAACTGCACACATTATTTTGCAATACAAACTAAAATCGGCACATCAATCAAGACATGAATAATGTAAACTATCAATTTCATCAAAAAGAGCTAAGAGTGTGTGTGTGTGTGTGTATTTGAAACTTATAACTCTGAAATAACAAGGGAGAAAAAATACACCGCCTTTTCCACTTTTCTGGTCTTAACTCCACATAATAAACAGAGACACAAATCCCAAACCATGCAAAAAATTAATGGTTGAGTACGATAAGCCCCCCTTTAATTCATTTCTTCCTGAATGGATAAATCCATGACCTCTCATTAGAAGCCATCAGCAGTTAGGCTAAAACCTTCCGTTTCTTATATCATGTATGCTTTCTGAAGTCAAAATAGGCCATGTATAGTTGTTCGAGCAACTAATGCTAATGGCAAAGAGCTACATAATCATTCACTTAAGTATTCAGAACAAGGAGTAAAATAGAAGGAAACAGAAAGAAGAGCAGTGAAATGAAGTAAGTCTAGAGATTGAAGTTTGCTCACCAATCTGTAAAAGTAATTGCTTTTAGTGGAGGAATAGAGAATTGAAGAATACGCGTGACAAGGTCTCTGGTAATTGCTCTCTCCATGTCTTGAAATGAATAATTGGTCAAAAAAGAGAAGGAAATCATCGGATATTATGAAAATGACACATAAAACAAGTGTGCTACATGCAAAAGCATTTTTAAGGCAGCTACGAAAACGTGGTTACTAAATTGTACAACTTCTTACCTTGAATCTCAATAAATTAGACTTTCATGACAAGATAAAATCACAGCTTCTCAAGATTATATTAGAAACATTCCCGCTAGTAGTGCACAATGTAATCCTGCAAGACAGATTATAGTAAGTGACTTCTGGAAAATTAAAGAATAAAAAGTCGAACAATTCTCGACTCCAATGAGTGGTTCTACACCATAGCTAAAAAGCGTACGTCCAGAAACCAACCTGCCAGAAACAAGATGAATGAGACAAGAAAAATGAAATCTCCTCAACAAAAGAGATAACGAAAGGGAAGTACATAGACTGGACGTAAGTACTCGTAATTCTGTTGCAAGACAGTGCATAAATGTCTACACCAAAGTTTACTGGAACATATCTATAAACTACACCAAATTAAGATTTTGAAGAAAAAAAGAAATTTTGAAGAAGAAATTGACATGTTGAAGAAATTAACGTTTTGATGAATAATAGGAAGAAATCAACAATTGAGAAAGAAGGCGAAATTGACATTTTGAAGAACTTGCATTTTGAAGAAGGTGAAATTGACATTTTGAGGAAAAAAAAGAAGTTGACATTTTGCAGAAAAAATTGTATTTTGAAGAAGAAATTGACATTTTGAAGAAGAAGAGATTGACATTGAGAAAATATTTTGAATGAGAAATTGACATTTTGAAGAAGAAGAAATTGATATTTGAATAAGAAAAAGCAGTTGACATTTAAAAAAAAATGACATTTTGAAGAAAAAAATTGTATGTTGAAGAAAAAATTGACATTTTGAAAAAGAAGAAGAAATTGACATTTTGAAGAAAAATTGATAATTTGGGGAAATTGACATTTTAAAAATAAGAAGAAGAAATTGACAATTTGAGGAAGAAGACGAAATGGCTTTTTGAAGAAAAAAGGAGATAATTACATTTTTCGTCCCTAAACTTTTCGCCGAAAACACATTTGGTCCCTCAACTATAACTTTTTAAATATTTTAAACATTTTTTTATTTTTTTTATTTTTTTATTTTTTATTATTTTTTTATTTTATATTTAAATTTAATTAACTTTTTCATTTTAAATTTATAAATCAAATGTGTTTTCGCCGACAAGTTTAGGGACGAAAAATGGAATTATCCCAAAAAAGAAGAAATTGGCTTTTTGAAAAAGAAGAAATCGACATTACGAAAGAGAAGATAAAGAAGAAACTAATATTTTGAAGAAGAAAGTCACATTTTGAAGAAGAAATTGACATTTTAAAGAGGAAGAAAAAATCGATATCTTGAGTAAGAAGAAGATGGAATTATCCCAAAAAAGAAGAAATTGGTTTTCTGAAAAAGAAGAAATCGACATTACGAAAGAGAAGATAAAGAAGAAACTAATATTTTGAAGAAGAAAGTCACATTTTGAAGAAGAAATTGACATTTTAAAGAGGAGGAAGAAGAAATTGATATCTTGAGTAAGAAGAAGAAGTTGACACTTAGAAGAAGAAATTGACATTTTGACGAAAAAATTTATATATTGCACAAGAAATTGACATGTTGAAGAACAAATTGACATTTTGAGGATTAGAAGAAGAAATCAACATCTTGTAGAAGAAAAAATTGACATTTTGAGGAAAAAGAAGTTGACACTTAGAAGAGGAAGAAGAAATTGACATTTTGAAGAAAAGATTATATTTGGAAGAAGAAATTGACATTTTGAATAAGAACCAAATCTGAATTTTGGAAAACGTACGAGATAATGCAGAAAAGTCTGTATTCCTGGACCTTCTTTTGTGTATTTTGAGAAATGGGTAAATCTTCACTGGCTGAAGGCTTTCCCAGTTCCTGTGTTCAAGTCAATATAGTGCACTTGAACTCTGTGTATCTGCAGAACTAACCCCGACATATATTTAAACGGATAAAAGTTGCTCTAACCCAAAGTTTAATTTTCAATTCGATATGAATAAGCAAAGATTTAATCCAAGAAACGTGTCCCCACAGGGTATATGAAAACAGACAGTGAAGTACCTAAATTTGATTTAATATCTCGCTCCATCCTTCGAGTCTCACAACTTAAGAAACTGTTGCAGAAAATTTTTACTTTCAAACAAGCGAAGGAACAGCAATAAGCTATAAAAACATCAATAATAATACAAAAGATGAACAAAAAAAGCAGCAGACGAGTTCAAAAGACTGCTGGAAAAGAAAACCTAGCACAAACTTGTTCAAGATCACAAGATAATCAAACAAGTCACAGAGGCAACCCCAAAGGAAACTTGCATAAGCCCTGAAAAGACACTAAAGAGTTACAAAAAAAAAAAAAAAACAAATTGGAAATACTTTACCACACAACTCGATATAGATGATGTAATCTTGTATACGTGTTTCCAAGAGCAGTGCTAATGACCCCTTAAAAGGCTCCGAAAAAGAAAATAAACGCAACAGCAACACCTTGCCACCATGTCAGGAATACAGTCAAATTAAATGTCAAGACTTGATCAGCATATGAAAGTTCAACAACTTCATACTGTAAAGCAGAAAATTTCGCACACAAAATTATATGAAAAAACATCAAAATCTTGGAACAAAAGCACCATCTTAGTGATGATAATATTATTGCACGCATTGAACTAAAGAGAGAAGTAGGGACTTCACATGCAAGGAAATAGCTCATTAACGGTGCCAAATTTTCCGAACCAGTTATAGCAGGTCTCTTTGACATGAAAACATATATCACCCGCTTTGAAGTTATCCGAGTATAAACAAAAGGTATACAGAGGTGCAGTTTTACAAACTTTCATGCTGCACGATTTACAAATAATGTGTGCTCATGGAGGCAGGTATTTTCACTGTATTAGTGCATACGTCTTGTGATATCCAATTAATCCACATATTTTAATCCGCTTTGCCCTTCCTTAAATAAAATTAGAAGAAAAATCCAATTCCAAATTACTTTGACGGAGTAATAAAAAAGTATGTCATAACATTTACGGTACATTTTGCCATCACCAGGTACTTAAACGCCTATGCAAGTTTGACTTCCTATTTATTCAACTAAAAAAGTTGATGAAACTCAAGAAGTCATATTTCAATAAAATGAACATCATAAACTCATATTTCAATAAAATGAACATCATAAACTGGAGACAATTAACGGAGCAATTATCAATGAAACTTGAAGTTGCATATTCTACTTTTGTCACAAGGCTTCTATGATCTTTCTTTACATGAACATTTAAAACCAGTAAGTCCTAGATCGTTGTATTATGGTTAGTGTATGCGGGCAATCAACATAGAATTGAAGTAAGATGCTGCATTAGAATAAACCAAAAAAGAAAAAAGAAATTCAAATAGCACCGTGACAAACCTGGTGAAGGGCAAATAAACCTCCCTTCTTGCTCCACACCAGATCGCCAAGCATATCCATTATATCAGTTGCTAGAACAAAGAGGGTCGGTTAAAATTGGATTATGGATGTGACCATCAGAAGCCTCGCAGCCTGCAAAGAACACTATTACTTCCAAAGGCACGTAATTTATGGGTGGAAGGAAGAAGGAAGAAGAAAAAAGAAAAAAAAAATTCAGCAACCCCCTGACTTCTTCCCAACCTTGGGTTGCAATACCGGCGCACAAGCTACTTTTTCTTAGCTGCTCTGAATTCTATTTTAGATGTTTTCTTTCACAGGTAGCACATCTATATAGCAAAGTCAAATCTTGTGCACTTGAACCCTGTGTGTATCTGCAGAACTCACCCCGACATGTATTTAAATGGACAAAAGCTGCTCTAACCCAAAGCATATATGCATTTTATATGAATAAGCAAAGACTTAATCCGAGAAACTTGTCCGGCTGGGTATTGAAAACGACAGTGAAGTGCCTTAATGTGATTCAATATTGTGCTCCACCCCTTGAGTTGCAGAACTTAAGAAACTGCTGCAAGAAAGTTTTTTATTGCAAACAAGCAAAGGGACGGAAAAAATCTATAAAAACATAAATAATTATAGAAAACGAAAAACAAAAGATCAGCCGACAAGTTCAGAAGACTGATGGAAAAGAAAACCTAACACAAAATAGCCAAGGATGCAAAATTATAGTGGCTATTCAGCTGGAGAAACAATGAGCTCAAGACAAAATCTTCCAAAATGATTACTGTGATAAGCTCTAACATGAACTATATGGCTCAAAACCAAGTAAGTGAAAAACTTGTGCATCATATTGTCAAATGTAACCTCATTTGTTAAAGCTTATATTTTTGTTGTGGACACTACATCAACAAGTACAGATTCACTTATTTCCAAGAATAAAACTTAAAAGTGCCGCAGACATACAACTTTCTGATTCAGTTTGTACTTATCTTGTGTAGATCACCAGCACGGACACGAGACTGCTCTAGTGCTATTAATAAGAAATAAGAAGAGAGTAATGCTGCACTGTTCGATCAATTGATTCCAAGCATTACAAAATCAGAGTTTGAAGATTTTAACAGCAAAAGAACATCCAATCTTGCCATATACCTGGTTTAAGGGTGCCATCAAATTACGCCTGAAAATGAAATAAATCAAATCCTTCTACTTTTGCTCTTGTATCACTAAATTTATATGAAGACATGCTGGGATCCATGGAAAATCAATGAACTGCACAACAAAATCTGTTTAAATATGCGAAACAGAGAATGGATACAAAACCATGAAACAGGGCAGATGAGGATTCAGAAGAGAAAACCACATCTGACTAATACAACTAGTACAAGCTACTGCAGCCACAATGTGCTTTAGTATTATGCTCCATCCTTTGATGGTGAGAGCTACAGCTATACTTCTGTCATTTTCATAAGAACAAAAGTCAGAAAATCAATGTCAATGCATGATACAAATGTGCTAGATGCTTATCTTCATACCAATTACACACAGATAAAAAAAAAAGGAAATACTTTACCACACACTCGACACAGATGATGTAATATTCGGACAAGAAAGGTTTATATGCATGTGACTTCTCGATATTGATAACATCTCGTCTCTAATACATTATAGAATATTGGTCGGCTATAATTTTAGAAAAGAAGCGATGGACCAAATTTTATATTTAAAACAACATCCAAAAATCTAAATAACAAGTATGAGCTTTACTTTTCAAAAATTCTACCTCAACTTTTACACATGAGAGCTATTTTTCAAAAATTGGAGTAATCTACAGTAGTTTTTTTTAAACAAAAAGAAATTAGGTCCATCCCACAAGAGCTAATGGTATGTGCTAAGTTTAATACAGAAAACCCACGCACTTAGTTCTGAGAAGTAGAGGATCAAAGTCAAGACATATAAAGATCAACTTTATACATTTATTCCAATAGAAATATGCATTTGACAAAAACATTATTTAAGGGTCATCTTGTAAAATGTATATGTGTAAATAAAATTTTAAATTATGACATTCAATAATATATAGAATGTAAAATATTATTATGTATCAAAAAAATATTCATTTAACTGATCAAAGAAAAAGAAAACCTACATATTTTTTGCATGAACACCATGACACAGCAGCACTTTGGAGTTGCCACGTAGTAAGGGCACATACTCATCCAAGCAAACTATTTTCTCTAATGAAGAGGCGATTCATGATCATGATTCTGAAAAATGTACTCAAACTTCATGAGAATTAAAAAAGAGCAAAAATTATTGTAATAAGCTCTAACATGAAACATAAGGCTCAAAACCAAGTAAATAAAAAACTTATGAATCATATTGTCGAATGTAACCCCACTTGTTAAAGCTTATAATTTTGTGTTGGACACTAAACCAATCTCCAAGAATCGAACTTAAAAGTGCAGTAGACATACAACTTTCTGATTCAGTTTGTACTTATCTCGTGTGGATCACCAGCATGGACACAAGACTCATTAGTATGGGCACACTCGATGCGTGTGCAAATAAGATGATCTAATAAATTTTAAACAATTAATTATAATGTGAAAGACAATAACAAATTACATATTGATCAATAGAATCCCATATTTTATTCAAAAATCACAAACATTTTATGTTCAATGAGATAAGAAATTAATCATCCTATTTATAATATTATGAGACCGAATATTTTAATTCTATTATAAGAAATAATAAAATCAGAGGAAATTATGACAATGCATGAACTTCTTTATTAAAAGTTGCCGTGAAACGCAAATTTAAAACAACAGAAGTTGAAATACCAAAATTACCCGAACCTTCCTCTTCTTTATTTGTGCTTCCTTCCCTATACATTATTCACATGCTTTTTCCCCCTTTCATTTTCTACTTTCCTGCCATCCAATGCCAGCATCTTTTCACTTCCTTTCTTGGTTGTGGTTTGTCAACAACCTTTTCTCACCAAAATAAACATAATCATGGAAGCTGGCAGTTGCTAATTAAAAGAGATGAAGAGTGAGATTTGTAGTGGAATGCTGAGAAAGTGGGTGGTTTTCAAAAAGACAGTTACCACATCTTACCAAATTTATCCTTTTGTTTCTAGCACAATTCGTAGGGGAGGAGGGGTAGTTTAGGAAGTACATATTTGGCTTCCCAAGGAAGTTACTCTAGGGTACTCAAACTTAATAAATAGTATAGATATAGAAGAGAGAGTAATACTGCACTGTTCAATTAATTGATTCCAAGAATTAGAAAACCAGAATTTCAATATTTTAACAGCAAAAGAGCATTCTATCTAACTATATACCTGGTTTGCCCCAGTGCCATTAAATTACGTCTGAAAACGAGAATAAATTGAATCACTCTACCTTGCGCTTGTATCACTAAAATGATATGGAGAAATGCTGGATCCACAAAAAAGCAATGAACTGCAACAACAAAGTCTATTTAAATATGAGAACAGATAATGGATAGTAAACCATGAAACAGGACGAATAAGGAGTTCAGAAGAGAAAACCATGAAAGGCCGCATGGGCAACTCCATAGATATAGAGACTCCCAGCAAAGAACCACTGCAGACACAGCAAGAATTTAACTGGATAAAAATTACTCTAAAGTCTCACCCAACACCTTTCTGTACCCAATGGATACATGAAAACAGATTGCAAACTACCTCAATGTGTTCTAATATTATAGTTATACTACATTTTAATGAACTTGTTTCCTTGCAAACCCACAAGAAACAATTTTATGTTTTTGCTAAGAAAACCATAAGAAAGAATGATATAAGCTAAATTTACTGAACATGTAAATATACGAATTGACAAGATCTCACCAAAATGTAAATCAGCATCAGTGGCCGGACAATTATAAGGCAACATAAAACCCTTCGCCTAATGAATAACTATTGTCTGATCACCACCAAAAGATAGTCAATTCATCTTAGCAACATCTCAAGAGTCATATGAACTGCTATCAAATCGCTGACCATCCAAACAGTTCAATCAATAATGCAATGTTTCTGCATCGGACTGCGATAACTGCATTATAACTAACAGAAAGAAATAATCTCAAGGTATTGCCAATTCAACACAGCCATTAAAATGGCATAAACAGACAAAGAAAATGACAAACCAGACAAGACTCAAACAGATGACCCAACAGGAACTAGAACACTTAGAAACCACCACCGAGATGGAGGACAAGGTGAAGGGTGGACTACTTCTGGAAACTATAGTATCCCCATCGAAACAAGGGTACGCATAATCCATACTTGGAGAAGTGATTGTCGGCAACTTCACTTACCGGTTTCATATCATTAAATAAAATGGACCTCAAGAACTGACAAACCTTCATAACATGTATAAGTGGAACATACTTGGAGAGTCTCTTTGAAGGAGGAGGAAAGCATTTTGACATCGAAAAGTAAAATGAAAAATAATGAGCTCTAGAAAAGAGTGGAAAAAAGTACCAGTATAATTTAAGCCTAGGGGCATCTACTAGTATACATAGGCATCCCCAGTAAATTAGTTTTTTCTCTAACGAATTTTGAATTTTTTAACCAGGGTAATGTTAACATTTTCATCTTGCAGTCAGGGTCAAGTGATCAACACCTCAGTTTTTCGTAATCGACCCTCTCTTGCTTGCAGGAGAGCTTGCTGCATAACTGGTAAAGTAATTCCTGCCACCTGCCACCTGCTATTGACATATTTGTAATGAAGAGTTATTGCCTCAGGCTTTATGACTAATGATCATTAAAAGACAAAAAATCAGACCTCGATATTTCAGATCGAGTGGAAATGAGTTGCATAATCACATCTAGCCGTAATGATTAACTGAATATAGAGAAACATCTGTTACTTTAACAGAAGTATATGATATACAAACCTTTATGCGTATCTGGAATGCAGTTAAACCCATCATCATTCCAGCAATCTGAATAACCAAAATGATAGCCAACTTAACACCCTGCTCCTAGCCATATTACATCTTGCAAATGAAGGAAAAGAAGTAAAAAAGTGATTGAATACTACAAGAGGATCCCTTAATCCATATCTCCTGATGCATCTTCAATAATATCAGTCATCGGAGGATAAGTGGAGTGCCATCTCTTCTAAGCTCCTCGGTGTCCAAGACCCTTCACTGGAATGTGAGCATCTTCTAATGCCAAGCAACTCCCACTGACCAAAACCATGTTGTCACAAGCAAGTTCAGTGTATGAAAATTCCATCATCATTCATATATGTGTATTTTTCACTTTCAAACAAGCAAAAGACCAGAAAAAATCCGTAAAAACATAAGTAATAACTGAAAATAAAAGCACAAAAAGCAGCTGATGAGTTCAGAAGAGTAATGGAAAAGAAAACCTAACACAAACTTGTTCAAGAGCACAAAACGATCACACAAATCACATAGGTAAATGAAAACAGACAGTGAAGTACCTAAATTTGATTTAATATCTCGCTCCATCCTTCGAGTCTCACAACTTAAGAAACTGTTGCAGAAAATTTTTACTTTCAAACATGCGAAGGAATAGAAATAAGCCATAAAAACATCAATAATAATAGAAAACATAAAAAAAAAAAAAAAAAAAAAACAGTGGACGAGTTCAGAAGACTGCTGGAAAAGAAACTCTAGCACAAACTCGTTCAAGAGCACAAGATAATCAAACAAGTCGCAGAGGCAACCCCAAAGATAACTTGCATAAGCCCTGAAAAGACACCATTAAGACACTAAAGATTTTACCCAAAAAAAAAAAAAATCAAACCAATAGGAATTACTTTACCATACAACTCGATATAGATGATGTAATCTTGTATACGTGTTTCCAACACCAGCGTTAATGACCCCTTAAAGGCACCGAAAGAGAAAATAGACGCAACAGCAACACCTTGCCACCATGCCAGGAATACAGTCAAATTAAATGTCAATAACTTGGTCAAAGGTTTGATTAAAGCCAACTTATTCTTGGTAACAGAATAGAACTGCACAAGGCAATATAATGCCCAAGTCTGGCTGAAATTTAAAGCAACTGCCAAATATGGATAAGTGCAAACAGATTAATATATGCTAAACATGTAAATATAAAGTATTAATAACATCTCATAAAATTAAATCAGCATTACGGACAGTAAGGGCGCATAACAAACCTTTTGCCTAATAAGAAACTTGTCTCTGATCACCAACAGGAAAGATATTCAACTTGTCTCAGCAACATATCAACAGTAATATACAGTGCTATTGGATCGCCAACAAAAAATAAGCAATAACACCATCCAAACACTTGAATCAATAAGGCAATATTTCTGCATCGATAGCCGCATTATAAAGAAAAGAAACAATAAGAGTAGACACACACATAAAAGAATTTTATTCAAGGGGGAACACCCCTGTTCAGTAGTGTTACAAGGACAGAAGTGAACACGAGAAACAAAAATACAGTCGCACGCAGAATATTAACGATTCAACATAAGCCATTAAAAAAAGGCATAAACAGACAAAAGAACATGACAAACCAGACAGACAGGACTCCAACAGACCAAGACCCACACACCAACGGGAAGCAGAACACAATTCTAGGAATGTGTAGTCTTCACAAAACTCCTCATCCTTGTCTTGAATCTTTGTTGTTTTGCCGTTGTCAGAACCTCAAACTTTGCTGGTATGGGGGAATTCCTTCCTTAGATTTCACATTGTCGATTAAAGGCGTCGGATATCTCGATCGACATCAAGAGTTTCCACGAGGGAAGATCTGCAAGCATCTCTACAATTAGGGCACAATTGTTTATCAGACACCAAATTTGACGAACCCTAATTGAGTAGACGAACCCTAGATTAGAGAGAAGGAATTGTGTATTGTATGTAATTTGTATTGTATTGTATGTATCGATGAATGCATGAAAGCATCGACGAAGAAGAAGAAGATATTAATAAAGGCAATTGTTTCCTTTTTTTTTTGATTGTTTCCTTTTAAGTAAGTAACAATTAATTAATTAATGTGGTGACAGCGTATCTTGTTCTGGTTTTTGGTAAGTAAAAGTGATTGGTATGTTACTATGTATCCACGCCAGGTTATTAAATTAATGCCCTTTTCACTTTCTTAGAATATAATAATAAAACTTGCCTTTTTTATTTTTATTTTTCTGAAACTTGCCTTTTATATTCTATGGCGGAAATAATTAGAAATCACTTACTAAAAGAAAAAGGTAGGGTAAATTAGGAATTTTGTACTATATAAAAAATAATATACAAGAAGATCTTTGTCTGTCAAATAATAAAAGGGGAAAAGATGACCGTTAAGATAAAATCGATCTGAATTGTATTATACATCATAAAAATAATACACTTAACATGTAAAATATAAATATATAATTAATAGTTCACAAGCGAAAATCCATAATTTGAAGAGTAATACAAAAATCTTAAAATAGAGAAACAAATTCAATCAAATGTATTTTAATTCTATAGACTCTCCAATACATACAAAAACAATATGGACAAATAATTTGGTTTTTTGACTTTCTAAAGTCAATTTTAACAAATTTTAGTATATATGCGTATATATATTCGATTTTAGACAATTTTGAGATGTTTTGAATTTATTATTTGGTAAATTTATCTCATTAGTTAGACTGATTGCAACATAAAGCTCGTATTTATTTTGAGTGTGAGCCTAAGTAAACTTGTTTAACAAACTTAATTAATAATTCTAAATTACTAAAGAAGTTAATCATATTTAATAATCTAGTAATGAGTATTGTACATTAAATAATTATGCGATTGTTTAAGTCCCTCTTCAAAAATACTGAAAAAAATGTGAGTACCTTTGCATAACATATTTCGTCTTGGAAATGTCTTTCACATTTTTTATTAGTTTATTTTGGTCTATCCCGATAAGAAAAGGCTGCTCACGCCGAATCGAGTTCATTTTCTCGAGACATAATATGACTCCTTGAAAGAAAGTTATGACAAACTCAAGGCAATTTATGACACTCTTTTTGCTGATAATGAGAAATTGTAAAATGAGGTCTCATCCCTTCAAGAATCCAGATGATTATTCTTAGGAGGTTTCATCTTAGAACAATTATATATGTTCTTTGGGTCGAGTGGATTAACACTCTCACCCCTTAAGCAAAAGTTGAGTACTCGATTCTTTGTAGATGTAATTCTACTTATAGGGATCATTTTACCCCTTTGTGGGCTACTCAGTGCGAACAAGATTTCTTTGGCCCAATATGGTTAAGGGATACCATGGTTTAGACAAAAAAAAAAAAAAATACATGTTATTTGGGATTCAAGTTGTATCCACTCAGTTTGAATAATTATGATTGTCTCGAGATCACAAGTTCGAATAAGGGATTCTCGAATTCTAAAAACTACTCTTAGGAGGACCTTGAATTTTGGGTCTAGTAGTATCTTTCTGATGGGATTCAAGTTGAATCCACAACATTAGGAGGATTACGACTTTCTTTGATTATGGGTTCAAATCAAGGATTCTTGGATCCAGCTCAAATCCAAAGGACTACTCTTAGGAAGTCTTGGAAATTCAGGTATGGTAGTATTTATCGGGTTACTTTATGATAGATATACCTGGACTAATAGTCCTAATCCATAATACATCGTCGGATGAAGGGGTATGATAGCAAAAGAACATACCTCAATCGCCCTAATTCAACGGTGTATGGTGGGCATGGACTATTAGTCTTAGTCATGGATATTCAAGTCTGGTACGATCACATTTGTGTGATTCTTAGGAATCTCAGGACTTTACATCGAAGAAAATCAAACACTATGTATTAATGTTTGGAAAATGAGACTTTGATCCAACTGATGACTTGGCGTATCAAGTATGTGCTACCTTTGTAAATCACTGTGGCCATTTGATGTTTCTAATGGAGAAACATTAATCCTAGGAAATGGGGGTTCAATACTATGATCCTCTCATCTCATCTCATCCCTTCAATAATCAGGAAATTTATTCTTAGGAGGTTTTATTTTAGAACAATCATATGTGTTCTTTGGGTTGAGTGGTTTGGCACGCTCACTCCTTAAGCAAAGGTCGAGTGTTCGATTCCTTGTGGATAGAATTCTACTTGTTCAGAGTACTTTACCATTTTGTGAGCTGACCCGGTGCGAACAGGATTGCTCTGGCCCAATGTGATTAAGTGATTTAGACCCAAAAATTTACCCTAAAAGAGTTGGCAAAATCAATTCGATAATACAACTTTACTTATAGAGAGAGATAAGTGCAAACTTAAAAAACGAAGGAACTAAAAATGACAAGAGAGGAAAACAAACCCTACTTACAAATTTCTTCTTTCTGCACCAAATACCACTACTCTAATCGAGAGATACAAATTATTATTTATTGTCTGGCGTGTGTGACGAAGGCCTGTTCATATATGTGTGTGTGTATATATATATATATATATATATAAGCAATGACTCCGACTTGTCTATCCGAGGACTTGCTCTTTTTTTTTTATCTTTTCTATGCCAACCTGCTTATATTTTAGGGATAATAGCAGACACTCCCCTCAGTTATGGGATGTTGTGCACTTTGCCCCCCCCCCCCCCCCCCCCACTTATTGAAATGTGCGCTTTACCCTCTCACTTATCATAAAATGTGCACCTCACTCCCTCGCCCAGCTCGGACAGGGGCAAAGTGCTACAAAACACATAAGGCAGGGGGCAAAGCGCTACAAAAACACATAAGTCAGGGAGCAAAAGTCCAATTTTTATGATGAGTGAAGTGCCCGAATCTGCCTGAACTGCCCGAGGGGGTGAAATGCACATTTTATGATAATTGAGGGGGCAAAGCGCACATCACCCCATAACTGAGGAGGTGTCTGCTATTATCCCTATATTTTAATAAAATAAACAAAACTTGCCTTTTTTTACCTCTTCTTCGCCATATGCCAACCTGTTTATTAATTAATGCCGGTATGTTTATATTAATAAAATAAACAGAACTTGCCTTTTTTCCTCTCCTGTTTATTAATTAATGCTGGTATGTTTAAATTTATAAAATAAACAGAACTTGTTTTTTAGTTTTTTCTGAACAAAATTTGCCTTTTTTAATTTATGGCACAAGGAACTAATATATACAGTTGTAAGGATAATATGAAGGTAGTAGTAAAAAGATTATTTTCTAATCAGATGTTGTATTAATTATTGTAAGTTAAATAATTACGCAATTGTTTAAATTGCTCTTTAAATAGATACTGAAAATATGTTAGTGCCTCTTGAATATTTCTTGGAGATGTCTTTACAGTTTTGACTAACCTTTTAGGTTGTAGAGTTTTGAACGAAATAATTGAAACAAAAATTACTAAAATTCCACTAAAATAAAATTTTATATTAAAAAAATTCATTAAAATATTTTTCAAAAAAACAGTCATTTGTTAACTTTTCATATCCAAAAAAAAAAAACACAGAAATTGTTATTAATCATTTTTTCAGGACTAATTTACCTTTTATTTCTTCAGTTAAGAATTGATCAATTGACTTCTTATCAAAATTTCTTTCTTTTGGACTTTTCAAATTTATAAATAGCATCATATGAATTTTATTTTTAATATTAAATATTTTAAATATTTATATATAATTTATTTTTGACTTTAATATGGTAATTATCTAAAAAATATGTTTTCAAATTTTTTTAGAAGATTAACAAAATTAAAAAATTGTACTAATAATTAATATCAATTATCAATATAAAAGTTCTAAATATATAAATATCTAGAAAATAGTATGACTTATAGAAGGATAGGGACAATTAAGTCTATAAATATATTAAGCCTAAGTTTTGGGTTATTCTGAATGGGAAGATGGTGGAATGAGCTTCTTGTATCGAAAACTATTAACATTGATTTTTTGGATTTAAAAACTTATTTTAAAGGGGCTTTAGTAATTCTCTCTAGTTAAAAAGATAATTCGAAGGAATAAGTTCAAAGAAATTCAAATTTGTCAAATTCGAAAAGTAAGACAAAAGTCGAATAAGAATATAAAACAAAGTCAAAAAGTATGCTTATGTTTGGCTTATAGTACAACTAATTGACTATTTATTTGACAAGATGACAAAACCCAATGACGTTTTCATTTTATCATGTCCTCACTCTTCACTTAAAAAAAAAGTATCACTCTTCGCGAATTTATAATGACATTTTGTAGAAGAACATGACATTTTGGAGGAGGAATGAAATGAAAGAGAAGATGAAGAGAAAATTATGTGGTTGAAGGATGGTTAATCACAATAAAGCTTAGCCAAAGTAAGAACTCATGAGCAAGTGAATGAGTTTTTCTCTTCTACATTTAAGGAAATATTGTATCTTAAGATTATATGCACTACAGAAATGATGTTTTTGTGATCAAGTCATATTGCAATAAATTCAGCTATTCTCCGACCTGTGAAGTAAAAATTTGCTAATTGTAAGTGTATTATTCTGGGAAATATTGTTGCTATCTTAAGAAGATTTTATGCACTACAAATATGATGTTTTCATACACCAGCCATATTGCAAACAAATTCAACTATTATGCGACTTCTAGGAGTGAAAATTTGTTAACTGTAAGTCCAGTGGTCAAAAACGTTATCATATAATTCATGTTTCAGAAATAAGAAGAAGAAGAAAATGACATTTTGAAGAAAAAATAACATGTTGAAAAAGAAATTGACATTTTAAAAATAAGAAGAAATCGATATTTTGAAGAAGTCAAAATAAACATTTTGAAGAAAAAATAATAATTGGAAGAAGAAATTGACATTTTGATGAAGAAATTGACATTTTGATTAAGAAATGTACATGTCAAAGAAGTAATAGACAATTGGAAGAAAATTCACTAGGCAATAAATTAATATGTGACTAATTAAAATTTCATTCCCTATTTGGTAGTTTCTAAAATAGGCTACAAAACAAAATATACTACTCGTTGAAGGATTTTTAGAATTCCCTAAACGCGAGCTTTCTTTTATTGGGTATAAATATTTAACTTTTAAAATTTACAATATATGTATTATTGGGATAATTTAAAATCTACAATTAATGAAAAAAATCGGTAAGCAGAAGGAGAATGAGTCAGGTGATTAAGGATAGAAGTGATGTACATATTTCATTATGGGATTATGCTATATGTAGAGTTTATCATGTCATGCCAGCTTGTAGAATTGCTAATACTGTTTATTGTGATACTCATTTTCATGCCATGAAACGACATTAAGGCTTTGTTAGCGAAGATTAGAAGATCAGAGGGATGATATAAACTCGACAATTCCCCTCCGCGTGTGGCCCTACAGGAAAAAAACAAAGCTGAGATGGATAACACAATAACAAAACTCAAGAAATGAAATTTACAAGCTTGTGGCCATGTCTAGAAGCAACAAGGAATTGCGTATTAACTTACAATGCACAAGGAAGTGCAGATACTACAATCTGTGTTGATAACGCATAAGTATCAACGCCACAGTGATTTTTTGCCAACAAAAAAATATGCGCAAGCCAAGAAAATATGCATAATCGTTAAGAATAAATACCTTTTCATTATAGAAAAAGACGTCAATGAATGATGATTAAAGAACACCAATGTACTAATTAAGTTGAATTCAAGTGAGAATATCTAAATTTTAAATCGATCAAGTGTTGATAACAACAGTTTTACGTTAAATTCCTTCCAGTATTCTTTACGAAAACATAATACATATAAAAATCAGTGTTTTAAAGGGGGAAAGCACAGGGCGGGGCTTATGCCCCGCGATTTGTGGTTTTTTATATTAAAAATATAAAATTATATTGAAAATTGATTCAATTTAGCAAAAAATTACAAAAAATGATGGAAAAAAATTGAAGGAAAAAAGATTAAAATAGAGAGTTAAAAAAAATCAGTCATGCAAGCTAAACGTTCAACTCTTGCCTAATACTCTTATTTAAGATCATGATCCTCATCATCAGCTCTCAATTTTAAATATTCCACTTCATTAACACCACCCATTTGTAAATCATCCAATTTATTAACATGTTTTCAATCAAAATAGGGTGGAGTTTGGCTTGAAAGTTAAAATAAGTCAAGACCCAAAATCATTATATTCGTATTGAAACAACCTGGGCGTACTGACATGCCCTGACATTTTAAAATATTTTGAGACGATTGAAACATGTAATTTATTCATAGACGGGGGTCTCAAGTCTATTGGAGTATTCTGGAAAGGTCTAAAAACATTTAGAAAAGTTTAGAAAAAAATTTCTAAACTTTTCTAAAAAATTTTGAAACTACGATAATATTGTAGAACAATGTAGATCTTTACAGAGAGCTCTAGAATAGTGTCGAACTGTGTAAAATGTCTTAGATTATTTAAGATAGTAGTATAAGTATGTAAAATATTGTAGAGATGTGTGAATCTCTTTAAAAGCATGTGAATATGATAAAAAGTTTTTAGGAAAGAGAATATCTTAAGAAAGATTCTTGGAGGGCTCTAGAGAGTCTCTCACATCCGTAGAATCAAATGAATCTCCACCGTTCATTAGTGAGATGGATTAGTATAAATACAAGTAGAGATGTATGAGCTCGCTATAATAAACTACTTTGTGCCAGTTAAAGCATGCAAGTTTAATCTTTATTCTGTGATATACCATAATATGGTATCTAGGTCCCAAGCACTAATACAAGGAGTAAGGCCCAATACAAAGCCCAAAATTCAATATTGGACCAAAGATCCACACTAAGTAACAGTAATGGGTCGGGTTGTTCCCTAACTCGACCCCACGTCCTATGTCATCTATCATTCAATGGTACCACTTGTCACAATCTTACAAATGACCACCAACTATCCTGATATGGTGTATGTGCTATAAATACCCCCTCATAACATTTATTAGAGGTTGGAATCTCTAGAATATTCTCTGTAGTTTTAGCTTCGTATATTCATTAGTAACAAGTCTATAGACTGAGAAGTACGTTTCTATATACATATAATTTTGGAAGTCATAATCATCTACCACGTACGACCCTGGTTATACACTCTAATATAGAACTACGTTGACTTGATCCTGATTAGGTACTTAGGTAGCTTAATTATTATTGAGTGCAGTCTTAAATCTTCATCATCATACTCGTGGTAGGATTTGAATCCTTCCTAGATTCGAGTCCCCGGATTTGAGTTAGATCATTATGTAATATATGTTTTAAAGTCATACAACTAAACGTAAATCATACATCTAGATGCATATCACAAAGAAAAACCTTGATAATCGTGTATCTGAGAATTGATAAAGTTCAAGCATTTACCAGCAATCAGAATTGATAAAATCAAATACAACATCAGTTGCTTAGCAAAAAAGAAAAAAGAAAAAATACGCAATCAAAATTGATAAAGTCAAATATAACATCAATTGCTTAGCAAAAAAATAAAAATAAAAAAATACAACATCAAATTCAAGTTCCAATGAAAATGTATCGTTGGGAGTTTCTCGCATTGCGTTGAATCAATTCTGGCGACACTGGGAGTGAATTACCCTAAAAGAGTTGGCTAAATCAATTCGAGAATATAACTTTACTTATATATATATACATATATATATAGAGAGAGGGAGAAATAGAAACTTAAAAAATGAAGGAACTAAAAGCGACGAGAGAGGAAAACAAACCCTACTCACAAATTTCTTCTTTCTGCACCAAATACCACTACTCTATCGAGAGATACAAATTATTATTTATTGTCTGACGTGTGTAGGGGTGTAAAAGAGTCGAATTGAACAGAATGAGATGTTGTTCAAACTTGTTTGAAACACTTTCGAGCTTCAACGTTTGTGTTTGAGCTTGTTTGATTATTAATCAAGCCGAGCGCAAATGAGCTTTAATCGAGCTGAACAGGAGTCGAGCTCGAGTAGTTTGATCTTTTTGTACATATTTTTATTATGTTTTACTAATCGAGCCGATCTCAAGCCGAACTTCAAAACTTATCAAACACGAAAAGTTGTTCAAGCTTAGTTTGATAAGTTAACGAACCAAACTTAAATGAGCTTTTAGGGATCGAGCTCGAGTCAAGTATCTAGTAGTTTGCTTCGTCTTTCACCCTTAGGCGTGTGTGAGGAAGGCCTGTTCTATATATTTATATATATATATATTACGTCAACCTATTTATATTTTAATAAAATAAACGAACTTCCCTTTTTTAACTCTTCTTCGCCAATTGCCAACCTGTTTATTAATTAATGCCGCTATGTTTATATTAATAAAATAAACAAAACTTGCCTTTTTAGTTTTTTCTGAACAAAATTTCCCTTTTTTAACCTTTCTTATTTTCATTCTGAACATAATTTGCCTTTTTTAATTTATGGCACAGGGAACTAATGCCCTAATTGGATTGCCATCTCTCCTTTGAAAAAATATTTTTTAGAGATTTTTTTCTCTAAAAATATATATTTATTTGGCATCTCATGAGATTTTCTTTAAGAAAAATATCTCAAACCTGTAGTTAATTTTGAAGAAATTCTTGAAAAAAAAAGAGAAAAAATAAAATTTACTATTTTTGATTTGACAATTTACCCATCGATTAAAAATGATTTTTTCCGGCTATCTCCCAACACCGAGAGTCAAATTAATCACATATTCTAATACAAAATAACGCAACATGTAAAATAAGATTCACTTTGCCTATTTTTTATGTTTAAATCGATGAGTTTGAGTATATATATTTATGAAAAATTATATTTAAACACCAATCCAAACAAATTTATCACAACAAAAAACATATCATATCAATCATAATAATCACATGTTTTTCTCCAAAAAATACCCATCCAAACTCATGTTTAACATCACATTTCTTATCTCTAAAAGTTTTTTTTTCCACATTTGCCGTAAAAAAAATTCTCCGAGATGGATATGCCATCCAATTAGGGCCTAATATATATAGTTGTAAGGATAATATGAAGGTAGTAGTATAGAGATTATTTTCTAATCAGATGTTGTATTAATTATTGTAAGTTAAATAAATACGCAATTGTTTAAGTTGCTCTTCAAAAAGACACTGAAAATATGTCAATGCCTCTTGAATATTTCTTTGAGATGTCTTTACAAGTTTGATTAACCTTTTAGGTGGTTGTGTTTTAAGCGAAATACTTGATAGAAAAATTACAAAAATTCCACTAAAATAAACTGTTACATTAAAAATATTCATGAAAATATTAATAAAAAAACTCATTTGTTAACTTTTCATGTCCAAAAAATAAAATAAAAAATAAGTAAAACAGAAGTTATTATTGACAATTTTCGGAACTAATTTATCCTTTATTTCTTCAGTTAAGAATTGATCAATTGGCTTTTTCTTATCGAAATTTCTTTCTTTTGGGCTTTTCAAATTTATAAATAGCATCATACGAATTTTATTTTTAATATTAAATATTTTTTGACTTTAATATAGTACTTATCTAAAAAATATGTTTTCAAATTTTTTTAGAAGATTAAAAATTTAAAAAAATTACACTCATAATTAATATCAATTATCAATATAATAGTTGTAAATATGTAAATATCTAGAAAATAGTATGACTTGTAGAAGACTAGGGACAATTAATTCCATAAACATATTAAGCCTAAGTTTTGGGTTATTCTGAATGGGAAGATGGTGGAATGAGTTTCTTGTATTGAAAACAATTAACATTGATCTTTTGGATTAAAAAGCTTATTTTAAGGGGTTTTTGGTAATTTTTTTTTTAAATTTCTTGATATAATTAAATTTATTAGTTCAATAGGGTGGCATAGCTCATCGGGTTTCTCGTTACCCCCCTAGGAATTTGTCATGTCTCATACGACTGCTATGGTGGAAAAGTATGATCCATCAACAATGATATTTTCGAAAGGACTTCCTGAACTACTCAACAGAACTAGACTCACGAACTGAGCTAGCCACTCCTTCTCCTTGACTGGCTAAAGATAGAAGCACTTTAACGACGGGATAGAAAAAAGATAGACGGGAGCACAGCAACAAAACGGGCCTAGAACTTGTCTTTTTGTTCTTGAATTTTCATTTTTGGTGTTTTACCTGATTCTAAATTTACTTTAGTTTTAACAATTATTCTATTGTAAAGTTCCTCTTTTTTTTTTCATTAATATGATTTCTTGTTATTTTTCCATGCATAATATACTACAATGGTGTGAATAACCACAAAACAAAATAATGAAGTAATGGCAAAAATAACACCAACAAAAATATAATTTCCTTACCATAAGTAACAAATTTGAAAAGAATTATCAAGAGATAAAAAAGCCTAAAAAGGAAAATAATAGTAGTACGAAATAAAAGAGAGAGGATTAGAGGAAAGGTCAAATAGGGTAATAATTATTTTGGTACCCGAGTTTCGTTATTAATGTCATGCTGTTACCTGAGTATATACAAATGACTCAATTGATACCAAAGTTTTACCCTAGTTATCAAATTGGTACCTCATGGGTGATTTTCATCCACTTCTCCATTATTTTTTCCCTTAAATACTATTATACCCCTATCAATTATTATGAAAAATATGAAAGTATGTATTATAAATTAGAACTTACGTTTATGTTTAATAATTAAGATTTTTTAAATCTATTGAATATGACTTGATGTTTTCCGAAATATGTATTTTATGATTTTTATATGAAAATTTATTCTAGAGTGATAAATTCACATTTAAATTAGCAAATAATTTTAACTTTAATTTAAATGTAGAAATGATAATATTATACCCTTGTTACTATGAGTTTATATGATAATAATAAATATCATACCTGTAATGAAATAGTTATATTTTACATGTATATATATAAATGAGTAGATATCTAAAAGTATAAGATATTCACATGAGTAGATTTCTGAAAATGTCACTATATTGATTAAAAAAATTAATTTAGCCAACCAAGATTTTTTTCGAGATTAACCCATTAATTCATGATATCAAACTCCTGCTTTTATTGTTTTATTCTATTTTAGTTTCTCTTAGTAGACACAATGACAATAAGGTTGTACATTATTTAACTTAGTACTTTGTTCTTAGTTTGCCCTCATTAATTAGTAGTTGTTGCTCTTGTTTACGATATTATTTTATGATTAATATCATATCAAGCTTTTCAGGTAAAAAAAATCACAATATCCACCTAAAATTGTTTTTTGATTCCAAAATATTTGAACCTATATATATATATAAATATATAGGGGAATGATATTGAAGCTCCATAAATTATTATAGGAGCTCCACTTTTTTTTCTCTCTCTTGGCAAATGACAATACTACCCATTTATTAACAACAATTCAATTGCTAACATTTTAAAAAATAGTATTCCTTTTAATAATCAATTCATTTTTCGTAATAATTTACAAAACATAAATGAAACTTGTAATTTACAACAATGCTTTGATATTTTCATAATATTGATTAAGGGTGTAATAGTATTTAAAGAAAAATAAAAATGAAATCCCCTTTCCTTATTTAATTACTGTTTATCTAACCTTTCCTTATTTAATTCTTACTGTTTATCCGACCGTTAGACATCGCGTAGAGATGGCGGTGGTCGTAGAGTTGACGCTATCTCCCTCCATAAATTAGCGCCAATCTTCTTCCTTTTCTACACATTGAATTTTCAAAGTTTCTTTGTTGCTTTCCCTCTTCTCTCTCTGTCGAAGAAGAAGTCGACCAACAAATAGAGATGATGGAAGTCAGGTTTAATTTATATTCTCGTTTTTTCCTATATCAATGATTTTAATCGCTATTTCTCTGAATTTTGTTTTGTGTAAAGAAAATACTGTATTTCATCTGAATTTTTTCTTGATTTTCAACTCAGTTTAGTTATATTATTCTATAGAGTCGATTATTGATTTGATTTCGTCAGATGCCTAAAAAGTTATCACCAATTTTTTGTTTTTTCTTTTCTTGTTTTTCAACTTCTGTTTAGTCGATACTTTTCTGAATTTCTACCGGAATTTGATGTAAACAGTTCCAATTTAAACATGAGATTTTATCATTCAACCAATTTAAACATGTGATTTTATCATCCCGTAATGGAATGGGATGGATCAAAGTACTGATTTCTTGTCATATTCAATAACTAGAACTCTTTTGAAGGTTTTTCTGACAGATTTCTGTCTCTCTCTCTCTCTCTTTTTTTGATGCAGCAACAGCGATGGCAGTGAGAGAGAAAATAAGTTGTTTATTCTGTGTAACATCTGTTTCATAAGGTTGTTGTTTACTTATATTTTAATTGGCGATAATACTGCCCTCCATTAAAATATGTTATTCTGTCACTGTGCGATAGGAAGCAAGTTCATGACTATGCCTGCTGAACGATCCACATTTATGATTGTTCTCCAACTAGTGGGCATGAGGTTGGGATATGCTAGAAATCACACATAAGCTATATCTGTTTTGAACTATTTAATATCACTTTTCTCTTTTGTGAAATCACTTTTCAATTGAATTCACATCCTTACCACTTTTCTCGGTCTTTATGTCTGGTGGATAAATTCGGAAAGAAACTCTTTCTGAATGTTAGCTACTGTGAGAATGCATGACTCCTTGGTGCTTTAATTTCTCTGCTATTAGTGTCTAACGTTTCCTATATTTCATTTCCAGATGGCATTGGTTTGCTTGGTGGAACCATAAATTGTTTTGCCTCATGTGATAATCGTACAAAGGTTTGGTATTGACATCCTTTCTTACATTTAAGATCCAAATAGAGTAACTTATTGTTCCCTTTTTTCTCCTATTTTCTTTTTAGGATGTTCCGAGATGAGCCTCCATAATATAAGCTGGACAAAGCCTACCGTAAATTGAAGTAATTTAGTGACACCGCTAATTGTCAACATTTAATGCAGGCAATAGTATAAGGATGTACAAAACTTTTTCCGTGCTTTGTTGTTGTGCTTTATTGATTTGATTTTTGGATTTATTTTCCTTGCAGAAATCTTACCTTTTCCTGGCTTCATGTGTGCAAGGTCTATATGGAATGCATCATGCATGGCCGAAGGTAACCATCTTTTGAGCATAAATATTAGGAATAAGAGGTCGAGGATTGCTTATGTTTGCTTAAGAATAGAATTAAAAGACTATTAATGTCAATGTAACTTCTCTCCAGAGTTGGAATCTCTTACTTGGTTCCAATACATGTCAACTCCACATTCTGGGATTTTGGAAGAAGGCGATGAGATTTTCCCTTGATTGAGATGGGTATTTGAAAATAAAATGTTCAACTAGCATGTCCTTTCTAGCTTCCAAACACTACCTAGGCTAAGTCCATATAAGATTTCTTTTCTCTTTGTGCTTTCATTCTGAGTCTTGAAAACATTCCCAAGTTATTTCAATCATCAAGTCTTAGATTATCTTCACCAGGTCAAATATTTCATGTGAAATTCTGTCTAATTACTGGTCAAATCATATATCTGATATTATATGACTAATTTCATACTTTGAGATTATTTTAGAAATTTCGGAAGTGATGGCGTGGGTGATGCATGACTTATAACCAATCAACGTTGTTATCTGATATGTGAAAATGATTCATCATAGTGTAATGCCTGAGTTTTCAACTTATACATGTTCGAATTCTGAATTATGATAGTTCATTTCCTCATTGATTGTTCATCTTGTTTCTATTTTTGTGGTAGGTTGCATTTGTAGGTCATTGGCGCTATAGATGTAAATTGAAGTAAAAGATAAGGGTTATGAGACAATAGTAAATGACGGGTTCTGTGGGGAGTTAGCTACTTTATTCCATGCAATTGGATGAGCTGAGACAAACATACGAGGAACTGCCAGATTCCTGGAAGAGGTGCTAGTTTTTTATTTCATGAGTTATTATGTTTCCTCTTGATTAAGCAAAATATTCTGTTCTGAAACTTAAGGTCATAGTGCATAAATTTTCTGTATTCTTCTTGATTCCGCTTGTATCCAGTTTTTTGTTTTGTGATCTTTCTAAGTTGGAACCAGAGGGAGGAATCAAATAACTAAGGCATTGCTTAGCATTTGGAATTGTTTTCACGTAAAAGGATTTCCAACTATTTATTATTTTTATAGATGACACTCTTGATTTTTGAAAGATAAGCTTTGGGAGATTTTGTTTAGACGCGCTCTACTGTTTTAACAAAAGTTAGTCTTTATATTTTGGTCAGGCTACTTAATATGCAACTTTTAAGAAAAACTTGATGATTACATATTCTTATTTTCTGCTATCATATCGTGTATTTTTGCATGTAATGCACTTGTTTTATACGTTATTTTCATACGGGCTGATGATATCCTTCCCTTGTTTTACCAATTCTTTATTTCAAGACATGGAGAGTGCAATTCTTTAATTCTCTGTTATTTTACTAAAAGCAATTAGTTTTACAGGTTGAGCTTGATTGGTGAGCACACTTCAATTCCCAGACTTACTTCAATTAGTCACTATCTCGCACAATTTGAAAGTGAGAGATGGCTGAATTGCGTTGTATTCATTGTTCCATCACTCATCCAGTCCTTATGTATATGTCTATGTTTCAGGTTGCGTTACTTGTGTTTCTCTCCCGTATTGAAAGCTTTGTACCTGTTGATGTAGCCATTGTGTCTGTGACCGATAGGTTTCATCCAATCTTTTCATTTTATCATCCATTTCAAGAGGCAGTTGTTTATTTATATTTTCATTGGCGATAACCCTCCACTAAAGTAAGTTATTTTGTGCGATAGTAAGCAACTTTATGACTGCTGAACAATCCACAATTATGATTGACCCGCAACAAGTGGGCATGATGTTGAAGTAGGCTAGAAAATCACAGATAAGCATTATATGCATTGAACTACTTGATATCACTTTTCACTTAATATTTACATTCCTTATATGTTTGTTTCTATACTAAAGGTATTTAAGTTCTTGGTCTTTATGTCTGGTGGATGTATTCGGAAACGGAAGTCTTTATGAAGGTTAGCTACTGTGAGAATGCATGACTCCTTGGTACTTTAATTTTTCTGCTATTAGTGTCAAACATTTTTTTTTTCTATATGTCAATTCCAGATGGCGTTGGTCTTCTTGGTGGACCCATAAATTATTATGCCTCATGCGATATTCCTTCGAAGGTTTGGTATTGACATCCTCTCTTCCATCTAAGCTCCAAGCAAAGTAATTTATTATTCAATTTTTTCTCCAAATTAATTGCTTCGTTAAGTACATTCCAAGATGAGGCTCCATAACGTAAGGTGGTCAAAACCTACTTTCAGTTAAAGTAATTATGTGACACTGCTAATTGTCAACAGATAATTGAAAGCATGAAAAGTTGTGCATGTAGTAGTTCTATTCACATGCAACTTTGGGATCACAGCAAATCAGATGTTCATGGTATTATATCCAAAATTAAGCAGGATAACTTATCTATAGTTTAGAACTAACTGCAACATTGTGATAGTTTTTGGGATTGGCTTGGAATTGAGGAGTCGTGTATAAAAAGCATAATAGAAATATCTTCCTTTTTTTTTTTTCAGTTTTCTGATGTCCTTTATGCTGTGGTGGGCGTTTCTGAGGAAGTCATATAGAGAGCAGCATCGGTGCTGCTTGCCATTGCAAAGAACAACAATGTTGAGCGACTTTGCCATGGAGTATATCTGCACAGGAGCAGCAATACAAGGTATGAATTGGGTGTGTTTTAATTTACTAAAGTCTTCTTTCTTTTTTCTCTTTCAACCCCTATTGATTATGGAAACTAAATGCAGGAGGTCATGGAGTAGATGTTAGCTTTTGATACTTCAAAAGTTTGCGTCTTGGAAAAGATATCTTTCCTCCTCACCTTTAATCATATAGTCGGTATAGTACGTCATAATGCTGTATTTTGCGACCAATTTCTGATAACCCCTTCACTGATTTGACAAATTAGTAAGATCCTAATCTTTCGAAAACTAATTTCTTTGTAACATTCAGGGAATAATAATTAACAGTTTTTTTTTCCCCAATTTCTTCACTATAGTTATATTGTAGAAGTTATTTTTATATTCGGAACAAAAAAGAACAAGAGAGGACTTTATTTATGAAACGGAAGCAAAACCATCAATTAACCCTAATCTAGAAAACATGTAAATAGAATTGTAATAATTTTTTGAATGTTTGAAAACGGCTCGAGTAAGATTCCCTATTTTTGTAAGATGTTGAGATCCTATATAAATATTTATAAATTGTATGTAATATTCTGAATCTTTATTGTTAGTGATTTATATTCCCTAATTTGGAGCGATTTATTCCAAATTTAATTTTATATTTAATTAAAATAAAAATAATTAGAGATAAAGACACTATCATTACTTGATTTTATTTATTAATTTCAATACATATATGTCTAGTTACTAGGGAATGATATTACACACATAACTGTATATATTAACCATAAAAAAGGTTATTTTTTACCGATAAATTCCCTCAATACTGTAAACCGTTATGTGAAAATGATTTGTTCACAGTTATGCCTGAGATTTTAACTGATGCATCATTTGAAGTCTAAATTATGATTGTCCTTTTCCTCATCAACTGTTCATCTTGCTGTTGCTTTACTGTATTGCTGCTGCTACTTTTATGATATGTTGCACAATTTGTAGGTCATTGGCGTTATAGTAAAGATAAGGTTACGAGACAAAAGTAATGGATGCTTTCTGTGGAGATGTAACATCTTCATCATTATGAAACAAAATTTAGGGGTTTTGTCTATTTCGTTAAGTGATTGCAGTTTCGCCATTGTTTAAGTTCTTCACTTCTTTGTGGTTTTAGCTACTTTATTCCATGCAGTTGGATGAGATGAGGTTAATAATATGAAGAATTACCAGAATTCCTAGAAGAGGTGATACCTTTTAATTTCTTCATTTATTATGCTGCAAATGTGAAACATTTACGTGACATGAGAATATTAACTGCAGTTTCAGGTGTCATTGGACCTCACACGATTACCTCATATGTCTGGGGAAAAATTCATTCCTTGCATTGTTTATATACATCAGATAGATTGGTTTAAGCTCTTGTGGTGGCTTTTATATTTGATGGTGGTGGGAGCAACTCAACTTGGCATAGCTCGACCTTGGTTGTATAAGTGTTAACGTTTTCATTTTCTTTTATGTTTACAATTTATTCTCCCTTGGTTATCTTGATTGTTATTGTATTCCCCAGAAAATTCACCAAACTTAAGTGGCTTCTTTTCTTTTTAGCATCGAAGAATGGTACATAATATCACGTGCATGGACTCCTGAAACTAAGAGATTCACATGCAGTGATGCGTTAGTCCTAGTGAGTGGAACTATGGTAGCTAAACTTGGATTACATCTAATTGCCAAAATCAGAGGCTTTGCTGGCTCGGTACAGGTAGTGTCCAAAATCTCCTTTTGCCTTATTTTGTTTGACTAGTGTCGTTGATTATGTCACTACATTGATTGGGCAGGCACCTGTGTTGTTTACAACTGCACCAGCAATTGGTACACCAAAAGAAATTTCAAATTCTGGCTTGGAAGCATCTAATATTGATTTCTATGAAATAAATGAAGCCTTCTCTGTAAGAATCTATACTACATTTGCTTTTTGAAAATCGTTATCTTGAAAAAGATTTTAATTTCATCTTTGTAGGTTGTGGCTCTCGTTAACCAAAGTCTGTTCATCGGGAATGAAAGGTTGGTTGGCATTGACATATTTCTGTCTTAGTCTTTTTGACATAGCGACAATGATTGCTGCACAAACAATAAAATCGGGCATATACGATGTAGTAGTTGATGGTGGCATGTAAAGCATGTCTAATGCACCTAAGTATATCCCTACTGGAGGGTTAATATTATGGTTAGTTGAACACATGCTGTACGTTCTTTTCTTATTTCTATGTGGGAACCAACCTATTTGATCAACTTTTCGTTCTTGCTCGACTTTTTTTTTAAGTTTTGGTTAAACTATTTTGTCTTTTATTTTTGTAGCCCCAAGGCCAGGGATCCAGCATAAGAAATGAATATTTCTGTATTTAAAATCAAATTGGTTAGTTTATTCAACTAAGGAAGGGAGTGCCAACAGGAAAAGGGCATTGGAAGACATGAAATAGTAAGCGTAGTGATGTTTAGTGACGTGCAGAAAAGGATACTTGTTTTCAGTTTTTAACATTTTCATGTTTGTTGTGCAGAGTTTGTCTAGATTGTGCAAACAGATCATGGGCATCATTATCCGCTCACTTTCGAAGCAATACAAGCTATGCATTGGGTGCGTTTTAATTTACTAATTTCTTTTTTCCCCTTTCAACCCATATCTTATTATGAAACTAAATGCAGGAGGCATCGCTGGGCAGTTATAGACAAAGCTTATATGCATCACACATGGAGATCATCGCATTCATCAGATCATTTGTTCCTAATGGGCGGGAACACATTACCATCAGACCATGTGACTGTTCTAATGGACGTTCTCTATTTGCATAGTTATGAAACATTTCGACGGTGAGTTCAGGAACTTTCTACATTCTACTTTAATATTGTTTTGCTATGTGCTGGCCTAAAGCACCTGGTTCGTTTTGTGATCAAGACTCCGCAGATGTGTGCGTGGATGTAAACTTGATTCGTTGCCTAAAGCACCTGGTTTGTTTTGTGATCAAAGCTTAGCAGATGTGTACGTGGATGTAGACTTGATTAGTCCAATCTCTACTCTTATTTTACTCCCTCATGCAATCAAATATGTCTTACCTCCAATATTTTATTTCTTGCTTAATCTTGAAAAATATATATTCATAAGATCTTACTCGATGTTTTGTTGGCCTGTGTGTCTTGGTATTGTTACCAAATATTGTTGTTTGAACTTATGGCTTCCTGTCATTTTGCCGTTAGCAATTTGGTGTGCGTATGCCAGGTGGTCTTTTTGCCTGGAATTATGTGCTGTTTATCTGTATTTACTAAAGCTTAGCAATTATGAGTGTCAGTCAAAGTCTGGTGTGTAGATTTGGAACATGCATGTGATGCCCACAACAAATTCTGAGATCCCCATTTTTCTTGTGGTAAAATTGATTACATATTTTTCTATTTATATTTTATGTCCTCATACGTGCTGCAAAATGTATCCTGAAGATGATGAAAAGATGGGCATCAACAATTTCAAATTGTGTGCTCTCTCTGGCTGAAAACTTGAGAATTCAGCGTGTCTTAGGTTCTTTTGCAGTGCTTTCATCCCAAACTGCTCTCAAGCATTTAACAAGGGCAACACTTACAGGAAGATTTTTAAATCAAACATTATGAAGTGAATTCTGGTGGCACAAAGTCTCTTTCTTCACTCATTCTCATTTATTCCAGGACACAAAGGCTTTTTTTGCATTCATTCTCGGAATTTTATTCAGGTAACATTTCTTTTTGATTTCTGTATAATTTCTTTTCTTTTCTTTTTTAAAGAATTTTTTTTGCAAGCTAAATGTGGACCTCCTTTACCTTATTGTGGCTTGAAGCTCCCATCAAGAATCACTTAAAGCTCAGAAAGCATTTACTGAGGTGTGTGCATGATCCGTTGATTTCTTTACCCCTTTTTACTCTTACTGCATTTTGTAGATTGTGTATAACGTGTACGATTATGTCAACATCTTTTTGTGAAGTGTTACAATATCTATTTTACTGGAGTGTCAAGAAGCATTTGGCAAGAACCAGGCGATCATGCGGATTGGACTGATTTTTCAAATCTTGTTGCTGAAATTGGTCTATAAGTTTTGAAAGTAGCAATGTGCGTTGACGGTACAGATCAGTCACTTTACTGCTTATAAAAATACTGTTACTTCCATTTTTCCTCAGTTGATTGTGTTGAATATCTGTTGATACTCATCAGCCTTTATTTGTTTTTAACTACAATGTAATGCCTCACCCACATGTGCATCCATAACTGTAAATCTAGACTTGCACCAATGGAGATATTCGTTGCATACTTAGATTGACCTTAACTTTATGTGGCTTTGGCTTCATTTTCAGGTACAATTTAATGGCTAATAGAGTTATGCTGTTACATAGAATACGATACAAATGTATCCACAAAAGTTCTGAGCGAGAAACGTGGTCTGTAATTATGCTACTATTGCTTCTACATGCATTAAACTTAATATTGTTAATAATCATAATGTTTGTATATGTTATATATTTTGTTTTCTGTGTGTTCTTTAATTAGCAAGTTACTTGTATGGTTTGCAATTTATCCATGTTAAGAATTTACCAATTTCAGGTCATTTTTTGAAGAATCTGAAAAGCCAACTTCCACAAGACTAGAATCTTAGCGAACTCTGCTCAAAACCCTAACACCATTGCCAACACATAACGTGGAAAATCGGGGAGTTGTTCCTGTTGAGTTTGAGGTATGACTTGACTAATTCTTTTGATGAAACTTTAGGTTTGATAGTTTTCATGAAATATTTATTGGCAAACATAGTCTAACAATGCTGCTTTTTATCTTACCTCCCTGCTGTATGTGACACTTGAGCTTCTCATCTTGTTACGTTGGATCTCTGGCATTGATTTCATTATGTATGATTTGTATGTTACCTTATTACCATCTTTACCTTGTTACCATTGTCTATGATTTGTATGTTACCATCATCTTGTTACCTTGTTACCATTTTCAAGGATCTAGTAGTATATCAATATGGTTCATACTCATATACACAATGATTCTCTCTCTCAATGTTTGCACTCTGCCACTAACATTCGATTAAATTTTTGGGGAAAATTACCAAAAAACCCTAAAATGAATTTTTATATTTGAAAAACCCATGAAAATATTTTTCAATCGCAAATACCCATTCTATAAACTTTTCATTCAAAAAAAAAAAAAAATCCAAAAGTTAAGATTGATAACCTCTTGGAGCGAATTACCATTGATTTCTCAAGTTAAGAAATGACCGATTGATTTTTTAGCGATTTTTTTCGTTTTAGATTTCAAATGATATATTATATAATATGAATCTAATTTTTTGATATGAAATATTTTAAGTATTTTTATATAATTTATTTTTGACTTTAAAATGGTAACTAAAAGTGTTTTCTTTTTTAATTTTTTAAAAGATTAAAAAATCTAAATTTTTTAAATTAAAACATTTTAATGTTAGTTATCAATATAAAAATTCTATATAAATAAATTTTTGTACTAAGGGCAATTAAGTCCATAATTTTTTACCCTTAGTCTGACTTTCTTAATTCACTATCTTGAGTTTGAAATTGTTTCAATTGCTTTAAACTTTACACACTTTGCAGGTCAGATACCTATACTGCTCACCCAAACTGAGAAGCAAATGGCAAGAGAGGTATGCATTGCGTTTAGGCAAGGTGTATAGATAGTGCAATTCGGGACAAGGTAATACTTGAATAGCCTATTAAGAGGTGAATACTCTAAAATAAAAAATTATTATTATTGTCGTTGTCGTTGTTGTTGTGGTTGTTGTGGTGGTTGTGGCTGTGGTTGTGGTGGTGGCTGTGGTTGTGGGGTTGTGGTTGCTGTTTTTGGTTGTGGTTGTGGTTGTAGTTGTGGTTGTTGTTTTTGGTTGTGGTTGTGGTTACTATTATTATTGTTGTTGCTGCTGTGGTTAGTATTGTTGTTGTGGTGGTGGTGGTGGTTGTGGTTGTTATTATTGTTGTTGTTTTGTTGTGGATGTGGATGTAGATGTGGCTGTGGCTGTGGCTGTGGTTGCGGTTATTGTTGTTGTTGTTGTGTTTATTATTATTATTTTTGTTGTTGTTGTTGTTGTTGTGGATGTGGTTGTGGTTGTGATTGTGGTTTTTGTGGTTGTGGTTGTGGTTGTGTTTGTGGTTGTGGTTGTGTTTGTGGTTGTGGTTATTATCATTGTTGTTGTTGTGTTTGTTATTATTATTTTTGTTGTTGTTGTTGTGGATGTGTTTGTGGTTGTGGTTGTGGTGGTTGTGGTTGTGGTTGTGGATGTGGTTGTGGTTGTTGTTATTATTTTTGTTGTTGTGGTTGTGGTTATGGTTGTGATTGTGGTTTTTGTGGTTGTTGTTATTATTTTTGTTGTTGTGGTTGTGGTTATGGTTGTGATTGTGGTTTTTGTGGTTGTTGTCGTTGGGGTTGGGGTTGTGGTGGTTCTTGTTGTTGTGGTGGTGGTTGTTGTTACTGCTGTTGTTGTTTTTGTTGTGGTTATTGTTGTTGTTTTTTCTTTTCTTCTTTTTTTTTGTTGTTGTTTTTAGCTCTCGTTGCATGATTACGAAGCGGAGTATGGTTTCTTTCGGGATTTGATGGAACGACTGCAGGTAACACACTTTGTCTCGGAGAAATTTAAGTTTCCTTGCGTTGTTATGTATCATTGATATTTCCCACTTCATTGATATGATTAGGTTTTATGAGCATATTGACATGTAAAACATCTTATAGCTTGTTTACCTCCTTGTATACCCCTCTGCAGTCAAAGCTTTGAAGTGCGGTTTTTAATTACAAGATCTGTTGGGAGCAACACGAATTTTGGTACCTCGTACTAGGTCTGCAAAAAATGTTTCCTAATTTAATCCTTGCCTCATGTATTTTCTTTAAGTCACTCTGTGATACTAAATGTCAATTTCTTCTTTTTCAAAATGTCAATTTCTTTTTCAAAATATTTTCTCTTCAAAATGTCTTCAATTTGTTCTTCAAAATGTCAATTTCTTCTTTTTCTTCAAAATGTCAACTTCTTTTTCTTTTTCAAAATGTCAATTTCTTCTTCAAAATACAAATTTTTCTTCAAAATGTCCACTTCTTTTTCTTCCTCAAAATGTCAATTTCGCCTTGTTCAAAATTCAGGTTTTTCTTCAAAATGTCAACTTCGCCCTCTTGCTCAATTGTCGATTTCTTCTTGTTATTCACCAAAATGTTAATTTCTTCTTCTACATGCCGATTTCTTCTTCACAATTCCTTTTTTCTTCAAAATGTTAATTTCTTATTTTAAATTTGAACTTCTTCGTCTTCCGCAAAATGTCGATTTCTTCTTCAAAATGTCAATTTTTCTTCAAAATGTTAATTTTTTCCTCTTTTTCTAAATGCCAACTTCTTCTTCCTCAAAATGTCGATTTGTTCTTCTTTTTCTTCCAAATGTCAGTTACTTCGTCAACATGTCAATTTCCTTTATTTATTTTTTAAAATGTCAATTTCAGGTGTCATCATTGAAACTCGAGTGATGAGCTCATATGCCTGGGCAAAATTCATTTCTTGTATTGCTTATATACATCAGATAGGTTGTTTAAGTTTGATGTCACTTTTCTCTTTCCTGAGATCACTTCACTTAAGATTCACATTCCTTATATGTTTTTTTTTCTATGCTTCAGGTATGCAAGTCCTGGTTTCCTTATGTCTAGTCAGATAAGGAACTCTTTCTGAAGGTTAGCTATTGTGAGAATGCACGACTCCTTGATACTTTAATTTTTCTGCTATTAGTGTGTAACATTTCCTATATATCAATTCCAGTTGGCATTGGTCTTCCTGGTGGAACCATAAAATGTTTTGCCTCGTGTGATAATCCTCGGAAGGTTTGGTATTGACATACTTTCTTAAATGTAAGCTCCAAGCTAAGTAACTTATTATTACCTTAAGTATATGTAAGTGACTACTTGTTTGACATATCAGGGTTCTCCACCTTTCTGCAGGTTCTGTTGTCTACTCACTAAGTGAGATATTTGAAAATGGTTCTTCACTGGAGGTAGAATATATTGTGTCCATGCTTCACATTTCGCATAGAGTTTGAGCTCCTACAACTCTTATGATCTTCTATGCTAAAAACAATTTTTTTATTTTTGCAGTTAAGCAAGATCAAGTATTACACCATGAGTGTGCTAAGCCCAGATGACAAATGTGCAGACATTGTATTTTCGTATAGGTATTTGTGCTGTTTTATTATTTCCATGGTCTAATTGAGAAACGAGAAATTTCCTGAATACTTTGGTTGCGAGGCCATAGTGTAACATTTCTTCTTGCCATCATAATAATCCGGACTTATGATGCATAGAACATGGTCCCCTGCCTACAATGGGAATATTCTGTTCTTACGTCCAGTCTATGTACTTCCCTTTCATTATCTGTTTTGTTAAGGAGGTTTTATTTTTCTTATCTCATTCATCTTATTTCTGGCAGGTTGGTTTCTGGACGTACAATTCTTAGCTATTGTTGTTGAACGAGTAAAGCCATATGGGGCTTCTCAAGTACATTGTTTCATTCAACAACCGTGCTCGACTTCCCCCAAAAGAAAAGGTTTTTTTTTTCTTTTCCTATATGTTTACCGATTTTGCTTGACTGATTTATTACTGCCTGTAATTATAATAATCTTGCAAAGAAATATCTATATGATCTGCGAATTCTTTATAGTAGGAAGAGATGGTGACAAATTGATGAGTGTATTGTATATAGCAGTCTCTGATAATATATACCTATAGTTATTTACTTCGCTTATGCTTATGATATGTAGATTTTGCCCTTAAGAACTCCCGAGAGTTGGAAGGATGTAGCTACTGAACTTGGCATAGAAATCCATATTATTCTATATCAATCCTTGATTTCGACGTTGTAAGGTCCTCTGTTTTTTCTTCCAAGTCCTAAGCACATATGTGTGTGTCTCTCTGCTCGGACTTATCCAAATTTGGGATTACGTTCTCTAATCGCCGTTTCAATCTTCAACCAAGCCATGGATTTTGGATCATGTCCGTTAATTAGGGTCGATTTCCCCCTCAATTTTTGTAATAGCTCAGACCATTTTCGTGATAATTTGTCCACTCTCCCCTTCCCACTTCACTTGTGTGATTGAGCTTGTGAATTAGACGAGACATCTTTTTTCTTGTGGATCAAAGTGTCCCTCGTATCATGCCGCCCCAGTGAAAATCTTATTTGTGATCCTTGTTTGGTTTATTATTCAAATGGATCTTTTTTTGCTTTGTTTGGGTCTCTTTTGTTAACTTATTTTGTGTACGACAAGCAGTCTGGAATGATTTTTCTCCTTCTTCTTAGCGTTTGAAAGTCTTGATTTTATGGATCTATATGTGTCAACCTTAACGATGCATCTCTAATTTGTTCTCTTTTTTTATTTTATTTTTGAGTGTGTTGGGTAATGACTGTTTTTTTACTAGTGCATCCATAGTAAAATGAACAAAGCTTTGAAAGTGCAGAATTTAACAGGGCGTGTTCCACCAGAATCTTTCAGGTATCACAACCTCAACACTTTGTAAGTAGTCTTCACTAAACTCATGTCCTACTAATCTACAATTCTAATTCATTCCCAGTTTTGATTGTTGTGTTATGCAGGGATCTTACTCGCCATTACCATACCTTTTGGACGGGAGAAGAAGACATTAGAGCCATTACAAAGGACCTGCTCTGAGATTACAAATCCGCCATTATCGAACATTTTATGTAACATCCGGGCAGAATGGTCAATTTAAAAACTGATATTTTGAGCTTTTCTAAATTTTTTAAGTCGAGCAACGTCAAATTCACAAATACCATCTGTCTTTAAATGGATCTAACATAGAGAAGATGTCTTTTATAGTTATGGAAGAGTGAGAGAAGGATTTGATATTCAATTTTGTTTTGTCCAAACTTAATAGAGGTTTATAATATGAGATGGATAGAGAGTGATTAACCATAATTAATAGGGGTTAGATATATCATCTTTCTGGCTGTCCCTATTTAAATGGTTGTCTTGATATTGCTATGCTATAACTTTCTCAGCCAAAATATTGATATGCTACTATAATGCCTCTTCAACTAATTTTTTCAGCTACTTGCATATTTTGCTGAGTGCATGATATCAGAGAAACATTATGGAGAAATGCCGTCATGCAGAGAAGAACCGGCGATCAGGTGTGGGATTCTATTTTTTCAGAATCCCGCACCTTATCTATTTATGTTAGTAATGAGGCTGTCTTGATATGGGGAATATGTTAAGTTCATTTTGCTGACTAACCTCTGATCATTTCTTGGTGCTATCACAGAAACGGAGAGCTTGTAAGCTGCAAGTCTCGAGATATTACCAAAAAGTTTTTGCAGGTACATTTTAATTAATATTTCTTGATTTGTAACTGAATTTTAGTCACTCATACTCACTTTTTGGATTTATCTTCACAAGTGAAAATGTTGTTTTCTGTTATAACTCGAGTTCCTAATGCAAACCTTTATATTGAATATGACAATGATGTAATTTGATGCTTTGTCACTGTAGATCTCTTTAATCTTTTGCTGGTAATATACAGGAAGCCAATACCGGAAAAGATCTTTTGGACTGGATGATATAAAGGAAGCATGTGATATAATCATTGTAATCAGTGATGTTCAGCTCACGTCGGGAGAAAGCAGGTAAAAGTTCTGTTGAATATGCATGTTGATCTACCTTTTCTTGTGTTGTCTCAACATGATAATTAGATCTAAAATTTTCAGTTTTGGTTATTCTAATACGTCAACTTACTTGGGCAATACCAAAGGTGGAAGAGGAGTTTAGACTTTTATACTTTCGATAGTGTTTAGAACTGTGGAGGATATTCTCATCTATCGTTTAAAAGAAATATATTTCAACTAATTTGTCCGTCTTAGGTGTATACCAGGTTGCCCTGTGTTCTTAAATTTCTAATAGTTGAATATTATAGAAAGCCTCAATGGTGTTTCATGGCGTGACTGTTGAATGTTGACTACTGTGAGAATGCATGACTCCTTGGTACGGTTATTTTCTGCTATTAGTGTCCAACATTTTTTTTTTCTTATGTCCCTTCCAGATGCGTTGGTCTTTTGGTTGACCCATAAATTATATGCCTCAAATGCGATATTCCTTCGAGGTTTGTTATTGACATCCTCCTCCATCTAGCTCCCAAGCAAGTCTTTATTCTTCAATTTGTTTCTTTTTTCTCCAAATAATGCTTCGTAAGTCCTTTACCCACAGTGAGGCTCCATTAACGCTAAGGTTGTCAAAACCTACTTTCAGTTAAGTAATTATGTGACCTGCTAATTGCAACAATAGTGAAGCTGACAGTTGTGCATGGAGTCTTCTCTTCACATGCAACTTTGTTGATCATCAGCAGATCAGCATTTTTCATGTGTATTTCGTGTCCCAAAATTAAGCAGGTATCCTTATCTAACTTATCATATTTAGAACTAACTGCACATTGTGAAGTGTTTTATTTGGGTTGTGCTTGGAATTGAGGATTCCGTGTATAAAAGCATAATAGAAATCTTCCTTTTTTTTTTTTCAGTTTTCTGATGTCCTTTATGCTGTGGTGGGCGTTTCTGAGGAAGTCATATAGAGAGCAGCATCGGTGCTGCTTGCCATTGCAAAGAACACAATGTTGAGCGACTTTGCCATGGATTATATCTGCACAGAGGCAGCAATACAAGGTATGAATTGGGTGTGTTTTAATTTACTAAAGTCTTCTTTCTTTTTCTCTTTCAACCCCTATTGATTATGGAACTAAATGCAGGAGGTCATGGAGTAGATGTTAGCTTTGATACTTCAAAAGTTTGCGTCTTGGAAAAGATATCTTTCCTCCTCACCTTTAATCATATAGTCGGTATAGTACGTCATAATGCTGTATTTTGCGACCAATTTCTGATAACCCCTTCACTGATTTGACAAATTAGTAAGATCCTAATCTTTCGAAAACTAATTTCTTTGTAACATTCAGGGAATAATATAACAGTTTTTTTTTTTCCCCATTTCTTCCTACTAGTTATATTGTAGAAGTTATTTTTATATTCGGAACAAAAACGAACAAGAGGGACTTTATTTATGAAACGGAAGCAAAACCATCAATTAACCCTAATCTAGAAAACATGTAAGTAGATATGAATTGTTTTTTTGAATGTTTGAAAACGGCTCGAGTAAGATTCCCTATTTTTGTAAGATGAGAGATCCTATAAATATTTATAAATGTATGTAATATTCTGAATCTTTATTGAGTGATTATATTCCCTAATTTGGAGCGATTTATTCCAAATTTAATTTTAAATTAATTAAAATAAAATAATAGAGATAAAGACACTATCATTACTTGATTTTATTTATTAATTTCAATACATATATGTCTAGTTACTAGGGAATGATATTACCACATAACTGTATATATAACCATAAAAAAGGTTATTTTTTACCGATAAATTCCCTCAATACTGTAAACCGTTATGTGAAAATGATTTGTTCACAGTTTGCCTGAGATTTTAACTGATGCATCATTTGAAGTCTAAATTATGATTGTCCTTTTCCTCATCAACTGTTCATCTTGCTGTTGCTTTACCTGTATTGCTGCTGCTACTACTTTTATGATATGTGCCCAATTTGTAGGTCATTGGCGTTATAGTAAAGATAAGGTTACGAGACAAAAGAATGGATGCTTTCTGTGGAGATGTAACATCTTCATCATTATGAAACAAAATTTAGGGGTTTTGTCTATTTCGTTAAGTGATTGCAGTTTCGCCATTGTTTAAGTTCTTCACTTCTTTGTGGTTTTAGCTACTTTATTCCATGCAGTTGGATGAGATGAGGTTTTAATAATATGAAGAATTACCAGAATTCCTAGAAGAGGTGATACCTTTAATTTCTTCATTTATTATGCTGCAAATGTGAAACATTTACGTGACATGAGAATATTAACTGCAGTTTCAGGTGTCATTGGACCTCACACGATTACCTCATATGTCGGGGAAAAATTCATTCCTTGCATTGTTTATATACATCAGATAGATTGGTTTAAGCTCTTGTGGTGGCTTTTATATTTGATGGTGGTGGGAGCAACTCAACTTGGCATAGCTCGACCTTGGTTGTATAAATGTTAACGTTTTCATTTTCTTTTATGTTTACAATTTATTCTCCCTTGGTTATCTTGATTGTTATTGTATTCCCCAGAAAATTCACCAAACTTAAGTGGCTTCTTTTCTTTTTAGCATCGAAGAATGGTACATAATATCACGTGCATGGACTCCTGAAACTAAGAGATTCACATGCAGTGATGCGTTAGTCCTAGTGAGTGGAACTATGGTAGCTAAACTTGGATTACATCTAATTGCCAAAATCAGAGGCTTTGCTGGCTCGGTACAGGTAGTGTCCAAAATCTCCTTTTGCCTTATTTTGTTTGACTAGTATCGTTGATTATGTCACTACATTGATTGGGCAGGCACCTGTGTTGTTTACAACTGCACCAGCAATTGGTACACCAAAAGAAATTTCAAATTCTGGCTTGGAAGCATCTAATATTGATTTCTATGAAATAAATGAAGCCTTCTCTGTAAGAATCTATACTACATTTCCTTTTTGAAAATCGTTATCTTGAAAAAGATTTTAATTTCATCTTTGTAGGTTGTGGCTCTCGTTAACCAAAGTCTGTTCATCGGGAATGAAAGGTTGGTTGGCATTGACATATTTCTGTCTTAGTCTTTTTGACATAGCGACAATGATTGCTGCACAAACAATAAAATCGGGCATATACGATGTAGTAGTTGATGGTGGCATGTAAAGCATGTCTAATGCACCTAAGTATATCCCTACTGGAGGGTTAATATTATGGTTAGTTGAACACATGCTGTACGTTCTTTTCTTATTTCTATGTGGGAACCAACCTATTTGATCAACTTTTCGTTCTTGCTCGACTTTTTTTTTAAGTTTTGGTTAAACTATTTTGTCTTTTATTTTTGTAGCCCCAAGGCCAGGGATCCAGCATAAGAAATGAATATTTTCTGTATTTAAAATCAAATTGGTTAGTTTATTCAACTAAGGAAGGGAGTGCCAACAGGAAAAGGGCATTGGAAGACATGAAATAGTAAGCGTAGTGATGTTTAGTGACGTGCAGAAAAGGATACTTGTTTTCAGTTTTTAACATTTTCATGTTTGTTGTGCAGAGTTTGTCTAGATTGTGCAAACAGATCATGGGCATCATTATCCGCTCACTTTCGAAGCAATACAAGCTATGCATTGGGTGCGTTTTAATTTACTAATTTCTTTTTTCCCCTTTCAACCCATATCTTATTATGAAACTAAATGCAGGAGGCATCGCTGGGCAGTTATAGACAAAGCTTATATGCATCACACATGGAGATCATCGCATTCATCAGATCATTTGTTCCTAATGGGCGGGAACACATTACCATCAGACCATGTGACTGTTCTAATGGACGTTCTCTATTTGCATAGTTCTGAAACATTTCGACGGTGAGTTCAGGAACTTTCTACATTCTACTTTAATATTGTTTTGCTATGTGCTGGCCTAAAGCACCTGGTTCGTTTTGTGATCAAGACTCCGCAGATGTGTGCGTGGATGTAAACTTGATTAGTTGCCTAAAGCACCTGGTTTGTTTTGTGATCAAAGCTTAGCAGATGTGTACGTGGATGTAGACTTGATTAGTCCAATCTCTACTCTTATTTTACTCCCTCATGCAATCAAATATGTCTTACCTCCAATATTTTATTTCTTGCTTAATCTTGAAAAATATATATTCATAAGATCTTACTCGATGTTTTGTTGGCCTGTGTGTCTTGGTATTGTTACCAAATATTGTTGTTTGAACTTATGGCTTCCTGTCATTTTGCCGTTAGCAATTTGGTGTGCGTATGCCAGGTGGTCTTTTTGCCTGGAATTATGTGCTATTTATCTGTATTTACTAAAGCTTAGCATTATGAGTGTCAGTCAAAGTCTGGTGTGTAGATTTGGAACATGCATGTGATGCCCACAACAAATTCTGAGATCCCCATTTTTCTTGTGGTAAAATTGATTACATATTTTTCTATTTATATTTTATGTCCTCATACGTGCTGCAAAATGTATCCTGAAGATGATGAAAAGATGGGCATCAACAATTTCAAATTGTGTGCTCTCTCTGGCTGAAAACTTGAGAATTCAGCGTGTCTTAGGTTCTTTTGCAGTGCTTTCATCCCAAACTGCTCTCAAGCATTTAACAAGGGCAACACTTACAGGAAGATTTTTAAATCAAACATTATGAAGTGAATTCTGGTGGCACAAAGTCTCTTTCTTCACTCATTCTCATTTATTCCAAGACACAAAGGCTTTTTTTGCATTCATTCTCGGAATTTTATTCAGGTAACATTTCTTTTTGATTTCTGTATAATTTCTTTTCTTTTCTTTTTTAAAGAATTTTTTTTGCAAGCTAAATGTGGACCTCCTTTACCTTATTGTGGCTTGAAGCTCCCATCAAGAATCACTGAAAGCTCAGAAAGCATTTACTGAGGTGTGTGCATGATCCGTTGATTTCTTTACCCCTTTTTACTCTTATTGCATTTTGTAGATTGTGTATAACGTGTACGATTATGTCAACATCTTTTTGTGAAGTGTTACAATATCTATTTTACTGGAGTGTCAAGAAGCATTTGGCAAGAACCAGGCGATCATGCGGATTGGACTGATTTTTCAAATCTTGTTGCTGAAATTGGTCTATAAGTTTTGAAAGTAGCAATGTGCGTTGACGGTACAGATCAGTCACTTTACTGCTTATAAAAATACTGTTACTTCCATTTTTCCTCAGTTGATTGTGTTGAATATCTGTTGATACTCATCAGCCTTTATTTGTTTTTAACTACAATGTAATGCCTCACCCACATGTGCATCCATAACTGTAAATCTAGACTTGCACCAATGGAGATATTCGTTGCATACTTAGATTGACCTTAACTTTATGTGGCTTTGGCTTCATTTTCAGGTACAATTTAATGGCTAATAGAGTTCTGCTGTTACATAGAATACGATACAAATGTATCCACAAAAGTTCTGAGCGAGAAACGTGGTCTGTAATTATGCTACTATTGCTTCTACATGCATTAAACTTAATATTGTTAATAATCATAATGTTTGTATATGTTATATATTTTGTTTTCTGTGTGTTCTTTAATTAGCAAGTTACTTGTATGGTTTGCAATTTATCCATGTTAAGAATTTACCAATTTCAGGTCATTTTTTGAAGAATCTGAAAAGCCAACTTCCACAAGACTAGAATCTTAGCGAACTCTGCTCAAAACCCTAACACCGTTGCCAACACATAACGTGGAAAATCGGGGAGTTGTTCCCGTTGAGTTTGAGGTATGACTTGACTAATTCTTTTGATGAAACTTTAGGTTTGATAGTTTTCATGAAATATTTATTGGCAAACATAGTCTAACAATGTTGCTTTTTATCTTACCTCCCTGCTGTATGTGACACTTGAGCTTCTCATCTTGTTACGTTGGATCTCTGGCATTGATTTCATTATGTATGATTTGTATGTTACCTTATTACCATCTTTACCTTGTTACCATTGTCTATGATTTGTATGTTACCATCATCTTGTTACCTTGTTACCATTTTCAAGGATCTAGTAGTATATCAATATGGTTCATACTCATATACACAATGATTCTCTCTCTCAATGTTTGCACTCTGCCACTAACATTCGATTAAATTTTTGGGGAAAATTACCAAAAAACCCTAAAATGAATTTTTATATTTGAAAAACCCATGAAAATATTTTTCAATCGCAAATACCCATTCTATAAACTTTTCATTCAAAAAAAAAAAAAAATCCAAAAGTTAAGATTGATAACCTCTTGGAGCGAATTACCATTGATTTCTCAAGTTAAGAAATGACCGATTGATTTTTTTAGCGATTTTTTTCGTTTTAGATTTCAAATGATATATTATATAATATGAATCTAATTTTTTGATATGAAATATTTTAAGTATTTTTATATAATTTATTTTTGACTTTAAAATGGTAACTAAAAGTGTTTTCTTTTTTAATTTTTTAAAAGATTAAAAATCTAAATTTTTTAAATTAAAACATTTTAATGTTAGTTATCAATATAAAAATTCTATATAAATAAATTTTTGTACTAAGGGCAATTAAGTCCATAATTTTTTACCCTTAGTCTGACTTTCTTAATTCACTATCTTGAGTTTGAAATTGTTTCAATTGCTTTAAACTTTACACACTTTGCAGGTCAGATACCTATACTGCTCACCCAAACTGAGAAGCAAATGACAAGAGAGGTATGCATTGCGTTTAGGCAAGGTGTATAGATAGTGCAATTCGGGACAAGGTAATACTTGAATAGCCTATTAAGAGGTGAATACTCTAAAATAAAAAATTATTATTATTGTCGTTGTCGTTGTTGTTGTGGTTGTTGTGGTGGTTGTGGCTGTGGTTGTGGTGGTGGCTGTGGTTGTGGGGTTGTGGTTGCTGTTTTTGGTTGTGGTTGTGGTTGTAGTTGTGGTTGTTGTTTTTGGTTGTGGTTGTGGTTACTATTATCATTGTTGTTGCTGCTGTGGTTAGTATTGTTGTTGTGGTGGTGGTGGTGGTTGTGGTTGTTATTATTATTGTTGTTGTTTTGTTGTGGATGTGGATGTGGCTGTGGCTGTGGCTGTGGTTGCGGTTATTGTTGTTGTTGTTGTGTTTATTATTATTATTTTTGTTGTTGTTGTTGTTGTTGTGGATGTGGTTGTGGTTGTGATTGTGGTTTTTGTGGTTGTGGTTGTGGTTGTGGTTGTGTTTGTGGTTGTGGTTATTATCATTGTTGTTGTTGTGTTTGTTATTATTATTTTTGTTGTTGTTGTTGTGGATGTGTTTGTGGTTGTGGTTGTGGTGGTGGTGGTTGTGGTTGTGGTTGTGTTGTGTTGTGTTGTTGTGGTTGTGGTTATGGTTGTTGTGGTTTTTGTGGTTGTTGTTATTATTTTTGTTGTTGTGGTTGTGGTTATGGTTGTGATTGTGGTTTTTGTGGTTGTTGTCGTTGGGGTTGGGGTTGGGGTGGTTCTTGTTGTTGTGGTGGTGGTTGTTGTTACTGCTGTTGTTTTTGTTGTGGTTATTGTTGTTGTTTTTTCTTTTCTTCTTTTTTTTTGTTGTTGTTTTTAGCTCTCGTTGCATGATTACGAAGCGGAGTATGGTTTCTTTCGGGATTTGATGGAACGACTGCAGGTAACACACTTTGTCTCGGAGAAATTTAAGTTTCCTTGCGTTGTTATGTATCATTGATATTTCCCACTTCATTGATATGATTTGGTTTTATGAGCATATTGACATGTAAAACATCTTATAGCTTGTTTACCTCTTTGTATGCCCCTCTGCAGTCAAAGCTTTGAAGTGCGGTTTTTAATTACAAGATCTGTTGGGAGCAACACGAATTTTGGTACCTCGTACTAGGTCTGCAAAAAATGTTTCCTAATTTAATCCTTGCCTCATGTATTTTCTTTAAGTCACTCTGTGATACTAAATGTCAATTTCTTCTTTTTCAAAATGTCAATTTCTTTTTCAAAATATTTTCTCTTCAAAATGTCTTCAATTTCTTCTTCAAAATGTCAATTTCTTCTTTTTCTTCAAAATGTCAACTTCTTTTTCTTTTTCAAAATGTCAATTTCTTCTTCAAAATACAAATTTTTCTTCAAAATGTCCACTTCTTTTTCTTCCTCAAAATGTCAATTTCGCCTTCTTCAAAATTCAGGTTTTTCTTCAAAATGTCAACTTCGCCCTCTTGCTCAATTGTCGATTTCTTCTTGTTATTCACCAAAATGTTAATTTCTTCTTCTACATGCCGATTTCTTCTTCACAATTTCCTTTTTTCTTCAAAATGTTAATTTCTTATTTTAAATTTGAACTTCTTCGTCTTCCGCAAAATGTCGATTTCTTCTTCAAAATGTCAATTTTTCTTCAAAATGTTAATTTTTTCCTCTTTTTCTAAATGCCAACTTCTTCTTCCTCAAAATGTCGATTTGTTCTTCTTTTTCTTCCAAATGTCAGTTACTTCGTCAACATGTCAATTTCCTTTATTTATTTTTTAAAATGTCAATTTCAGGTGTCATCATTGAAACTCGAGTGATGAGCTCATATGCCTGGGCAAAATTCATTTCTTGTATTGCTTATATACATCAGATAGGTTGGTTTAAGTTTTGATGTCACTTTTCTCTTTCCTGAGATCACTTCACTTAAGATTCACATTCCTTATATGTTTTTTTTTCTATGCTTCAGGTATGCAAGTCCTGGTTTCCTTATGTCTAGTCGGATAAGGAACTCTTTCTGAAGGTTAGCTATTGTGAGAATGCACGACTCCTTGATACTTTAATTTTTCTGCTATTAGTGTGTAACATTTCCTATATATCAATTCCAGTTGGCATTGGTCTTCCTGGTGGAACCATAAAATGTTTTGCCTCGTGTGATAATCCTCGGAAGTTTGGTATTGACATACTTTCTTAAATGTAAGCTCCAAGCTAAGTAACTTATTATTCCCTTAAGTATATGTAAGTGACTACTTGTTTGACATATCAGGGTTCTCCACCTTTCTGCAGGTTCTGTTGTCTACTCACTAAGTGAGATATTTGAAAATGGTTCTTCACTGGAGGTAGAATATATTGTGTCCATGCTTCACATTTCACATAGAGTTTGAGCTCCTACAACTCTTATGATCTTCTATGCTAAAAACAATTTTTTTATTTTTGCAGTTAAGCAAGATCAAGTATTACACCATGAGTGTGCTAAGCCCAGATGACAAATGTGCAGACATTGTATTTTCGTATAGGTATTTGTGCTGTTTTATTATTTCCATGGTCTAATTGAGAAACGAGAAATTTTCTGAATACTTTGGTTGCGAGGCCATAGTGTAACATTTCTTCTTGCCATCATAATAATCCGGACTTATGATGCATAGAACATGGTCCCCTGCCTGCAATGGGAATATTCTGTTCTTACGTCCAGTCTATGTACTTCCCTTTCATTATCTGTTTTGTTAAGGAGGTTTTATTTTTCTTATCTCATTCATCTTATTTCTGGCAGGTTGGTTTCTGGACGTACAATTCTTAGCTATTGTTGTTGAACGAGTAAAGCCATATGGGGCTTCTCAAGTACATTGTTTCATTCAACAACCGTGCTCGACTTCCCCCAAAAGAAAAGGTTTTTTTTCTTTTCCTATATGTTTACCGATTTTGCTTGACTGATTTATTACTGCCTGTAATTATAATAATCTTGCAAAGAAATATCTATATGATCTGCGAATTCTTTATAGTAGGAAGAGATGGTGACAAATTGATGAGTGTATTGTATATAGCAGTCTCTGATAATATATACCTATAGTTATTTACTTCGCTTATGCTTATGATATGTAGATTTTGCCCTTAAGAACTCCCGAGAAGTTGGAAGGATGTAGCTACTGAACTTGGCATAGAAATCCATATTATTCTATATCAATCCTTGATTTCGACGTTGTAAGGTCCTCTGTTTTTTCTTCCAAGTCCTAAGCACATATGTGTGTGTCTCTCTGCTCGGACTTATCCAAATTTGGGATTACGTTCTCTAATCGCCGTTTCAATCTTCAACCAAGCCATGGATTTTGGATCATGTCCGTTAATTAGGGTCGATTTCCCCCTCAATTTTTGTAATAGCTCAGACCATTTTCGTGATAATTTGTCCACTCTCCCCTTCCCACTTCACTTGTGTGATTGAGCTTGTGAATTAGACGAGACATCTTTTTTCTTGTGGATCAAAGTGTCCCTCGTATCATGCCGCCCCAGTGAAAATCTTATTTGTGATCCTTGTTTGGTTTATTATTCAAATGGATCTTTTTTTGCTTTGTTTGGGTCTCTTTTGTTAACTTATTTTGTGTACGACAAGCAGTCTGGAATGATTTTTCTCCTTCTTCTTAGCGTTTGAAAGTCTTGATTTTATGGATCTATATGTGTCAACCTTAACGATGCATCTCTAATTTGTTCTCTTTTTTTATTTTATTTTTGAGTGTGTTGGGTAATGACTGTTTTTTTACTAGTGCATCCATAGTAAAATGGAACAAAGCTTTGAAAGTGCAGAATTTAACAGGGCGTGTTCCACCAGAATCTTTCAGGTATCACAACCTCAACACTTTGTAAGTAGTCTTCACTAAACTCATGTCCTACTAATCTACAATTCTAATTCATTCCCAGTTTTGATTGTTGTGTTATGCAGGGATCTTACTCGCCATTACCATACCTTTTGGACGGGAGAAGAAGACATTAGAGCCATTACAAAGGAAGCCTGCTCTGAGGTATTACAAATCCGCCATTATCGAACATATTTATGTAACATCCGGGCAGAATGGTCAATTTAACAAACTGATATTTTGAGCTTTTCTAAATTTTTTAAGTCGAGCAACGTCAAATTCACAAATACCATCTGGTCTTTAAATGGATCTAACATAGAGAAGATGTCTTTTATAGTTATGGAAGAGTGAGAGAAGGAGTTGATAATTCAGATTTTGTTTTGTCCAAACTTAATAGAGAGGTTTATAATTATGAGATGGATAGAGAGTGATTAACCATAAAGTAATAGGGGTTAGATATATCATCTTTCTGGCTGTCCCTATTTAAATGGTTGTCTTGATATTGCTATGCTATAACCATTTCTCAGCCAAAATATTGATATGCTAACTATAAATGCCTCTTCAACTAATTTTTCAGCTACTTGCATATTTTGCTGAGTGCATGATATCAGGAGAAACATTATGGAGAAATGCCGTCATGCAGAGAAGAACCGGCGATCAGGTGTGTGGATTCTATTTTTTCAGAATCCCGCACCTTATCTATTTATGTTTAGTAATGAGGCTGTCTTGATATGGGGAATATGTTAAGTTCATTTTGCTGACTAACCTCTGATGATCATTTCTTGGTTGCTATCACAGAAACGGAGAGCTTGTAAGCTGCAAGTCTCGAGATATTACCAAAAAGTTTTGGCAGGTACATTTTAATTAATATTTCTTGATTTGTAACTGAATTTTAGTCACTCATACTCACTTTTTTGGATTTATCTTCACAAGTGAAAAATGTTGTTTTCTGTTATAACTCGAGTTTCCTAATGCAAACCTTTATATTGAATATGACAATGATGTAATTTGATGCTTTGTCACTGTAGATCTCTTTAATCTTTTGCTGGTAATATACAGGAAGCCAATACCGGAAAAGATCTTTTATGGACTGGATGATATAAAGGAAGCATGTGATATAATCATTGTAATCAGTGATGTTCAGCTCACGTCGGGAGAAAGCAGGTAAAAGTTCTGTTGAATATGCATGTTGATCTACCTTTCTTGTGTTGTCTCAACATGATAATTAGATCTAAAATTTTCAGTTTTGGTTATTCTAATACGTCAACTTACTTGGGCAATACCAAAAGGTGGAAGAGGAGTTTAGACTTTTATACTTTCGATAGTGTTTAGAACTGTGGAGGATATTCTCATCTATCGTTTAAGAAATATTTTCAACTAATTGTTCCGTCTTAGGTGTATACAGTTGGCCCTGTGTTCTTAAATTCTAATAGTTGATATGATTAGAAAGCCTCAATGGTGTTTCATGGCGTGAATGTAAATATTTTGGTAAACACTAATTAGCAATACTAGGAACTAACACTGACATGATAATCACTACATATAGTATAATCCCTTAATGAAATATGTACGTCACTTCTATCCTTATTCACCTGACTCCTTATGCTTAGCAATTTTTTCATCACTTGTAAGTTTTAAATTATTCAATCAATCTCGACTAAAGCAGGGATATCACTTTTCTCTTTCCTGAGATCACTTCACTTTAAATTCACATTTTTTATATGTTTTTGTCTATTCTTCAGGTCTTTATGTCAAGTCGGAAAAGGAACTCTTTCTGAAGGTTAGCTATTGTGAGAATGCACGACTCCTTGGTACTTTAATTTTTCTGCTATTATGTGTAACATTTCCTATATATCAATTCAGATGGCATTGGTCTTCCTGGTGGAACCATAAGATGTTTTGCCTCATGTGATAATCCTCAGAAGGTTTGGTATTGACATACTTTCTTAAATCATGGAAGAAAGTTGGCGAAACAGATGCTGGAAATCAGGTTTGCTTTCTCTTTCTCCTCCCCTCTCTTTCTACAGGTTTGCTTTCTCTTTCTCCTCCCCTCTCTTTCTCAAGTGCAGTCTGGCACACCAGACTAAGATATTATGGAAGAAGTCTACAAAACAAATGCTGGAATTAAGGTTTGCTTTTCCCCCCCCCCCCCCCCCCTCCCTCTCTCTGGTTTAATTTTTCAAAGTATCAACATTTCTTCAAAATATAATGTTCTTCTACAAAAAGTCAACTTCTTCTTCAACATGTAAATTTCTTATTCAAAATATCAATTTTTTCTTCAAAATGTCAATTTCTTCTTCTAAATGTCAACTTTTTTTTCTTCCTCAAAATGTCAATTTCTTCTTCAAAATATCATCATTTTTTCTTCAAAATATCGATTTCTTCTTCTTCAAAATATCAATTTATTCTTCTTCTTCAAAATGTTAATTTCTTCTTCTTCTTCAAAATGTCAATTTCATTTTTTTTCAAAATGTTTATTTGTTCTTATTTTTAAAATGTCCATTTCATCTTCAACATGTCAATTACTTCTTCAAAATATCAATTTCTTTTGCAAAATATTAATTCCTTCTTCTTATTCTTTAAAATGTCAATTTCTGCTTCTTAATGAATTTGTCAAATTCTTCTTCTTATACTTCAAAATGTCAATTTCTTGTTCCAAATATATTTTTTTTCCTTCAAAATCTCAATTTCTTCTTCAGCATGTTAATTTCTTGTGCAACATATCAATTTTTCTTCAAAAAGTCAATTTCTTCTTCCTCTTCTAAGTGCCAACTTCTTTTTCCTCAAAATGTCAATTTTTTCTTCTACAAAATGTTGATTTCTTCTTCAAATCCTCAAAATGTCAATTTCTTGTGCAACGTATCAATTTTTTCGTCAAAATGTCAATTTCTTCTTCAACATGTGAATTTTTTCTTCAAAATTTTAGTTTCTTCTTTATCTTCTCTTTTAAAATGTCGATTTCTTCATTATCTTCAAAATGTCAATTAGCATCTTCTTCAAAAAGCCAGTTCTTCTTCAATTCGTCCCTAAACTGTTCGCCGAAAACACATTTGGTCCACTAAATTAAGATGAAAAATTAATTAAAACTTAATAAAAAATAATTAAGAATTTAATAAAAAATTTAAAAATTTAAAGAAAATAAAAATTATTTAAAAAATTTAAGAAGTTAAAGTTGAGGGACCAAATGTGTTTTCGGCTACAAGTTTAGGGACGAGAAATGTAATTATTCTCTTTTATTTTCTTCAAAAAGCCAATTTCTTCTTATTTTTAAAATGTCAATTTCCTCAAAATATCCTTTTTTCTTCAAAATGTCAATTTCTTCTTTAAAATGTCAATATTTTTGTCTTATTTTTCAAAATGTCGATTTCTTCTTCTTCTTCAAATGGCGATTTCTCCTTCTTTTTCAAAATGTCCATTTCTTTTTCTTCAAAATATCAATTTATTATTCAAAATTCTCTTCAAAATGTCAATTTCTTCTTTTTCTTCCTCAAAATGTCAACTTCGCCGTCTTCAAAATGCAAGTTCTTCTTCAAAATGTCAATTTCGCCTTCTTCCTCAATTGTCGATTTCTTCTTGTTATTCATCAAAACGTTAATTTCTTCTTCAAAATGTTAATTTCTTATTTTAGATGTGAACTTCTTCGTCTTTCGCAAAATATCAATTTCTTCTTCAAAATGTCGATTTTTTCTTCAAAATGGTAATCTCTTCCTCTTTTTCTAAATGCCAACTTCTTCTTCTTCCTCAAAATGTCGATTTGTTCATCTTTTTCTTCCAAATGTCAATTACTTCTTCAGAATGTCAATTTTTTCTTCTTCTTCTTCACGATCAAAATGTCGATTTCCTTTACTTATTTTTTAAAATGTCAATTTCTTCTCCAACGTGTCTTCTTCTTCTTCTTTTGATGAGCAAACTTCAATCTGTGGTGTCAGCTTTGAAAATTATGGAAGAAGTTGGCGATACAGATGCTGGAAATCAGGTTTGCTTTTCCTTTTCTTCCCCAGCCACGTTTCCTTTTCTTCTTAGTTTATTTTTGTTTTATAATTTATCTGCCCCAACAATATTAATGTCTGAGTGGGCGTCTGGCTTTAACATGAAGGGACTTTTGACGGAAGGTTTCTTCCGGATACCCTCACTGTCGGGTCCAACTACTATTGCTGCTCAACAAACTGGCAGTGGTACCTTTTGGCTTTTCCCATTCATTGTAAGACTTTTTTCATCCTTTCCCATTCTATATCAGTGATACATATTACTTTTACTCCTATTATGGATATACTTACTTGCAGATTAATGGTAACCAACCTTATTTTATAAATGAGTAATGTTCACATATTACAGATTATGGTCTCTTCTTCTTCATAGGATGGTCATACTCCCCTTGGATGTTCAGATGCGTTAGCATATCTCGTCTTGCTGGTGCTTCTGGTTATCTCTCAGTATATCTCTATACAGATAATGCAACTCTCACAGGTTTTTCCTTTTTCTTTTCCATTTTTTATGTTAAACATCATAGGTATGAATTCTGACAGATTTTAATTATTAATTTGTATCTGAAAAGCTTTTTTTCCTTTACGAGTTTCAGAGTAATGATCCAAACGCACAGAATTCCCAGGCCATAACCAAATTGCTACCCCTAATGATTGGCTATTTCTCTTTGTCAGTTCCTTCTGGTTTAAGCCTTAACTGGTGAGCACTCAATTGTTTAAGCACAACTTTGATGAAGTCTGTTCTTTTGTTTCTTCTCTCATGGCTTTTGTTTGTTTGCAAATATTTTATGCAGGTTTACAAACAACATACTAAGTACAGTCCAGCAGGTATGGCTTCGGAAATTGGGCGGAGCTACAAATTCAGTCACGCAATGTAGTGATGACAGTATAAAGAAAGAGCAGTCCAAAGCTCTGAAATCCATCTCTGAATCACCAGCAGCTAGGAATGTGGTTTAGGAAGAAGAGAAACTGACTTCAGATGGGCTTCGTCCAGATGAAAGGTTAAACATTTTGCATTTTGTTTCATATAATAATATTTGTAATTTATATTTGTGATTTATAATAGACTGTTGAGACTATTCTCTACTATATTATAAATGTACTTCAAAATATTAGGACTTTTACTTTTTAATAATAGTTTAGAATTGTGGCAAAATCACATGTTTTTGTACGTACAAAGAATTGCAAATATTGATTTTAGAAAATGTATTTGTCGAAAAATAAACACCTTTTCTGTTATTTTGAACGCCATCCTATATTTTTACCGCATATTAAAATAAGAAAAATAAATAAAAGTTAATGTATTTTTCCCTCTCTACAAAAAAAATTAAGTACGACTAGAAATTCATTTATATAGTTATTATCGAATATGTTCCTTAGGCTCGGGAGACGTGAATGTAATTATAGAGTAGATGCTTGTATATTAGTAGACCTCATGGCAGTCCTTGTAATCAACCTAAATCATTATGTATTTCTGGTTATATCATATTTTTGCCTAATCTTACTTGTTCAACTTCCAGGTTTAAACAACTAAAAGAGCAAGAAGCTCGTAAAAGACAGCAAAAAAAGGACGAGAAAAAGAAGTCTTCATGTTGCGTCACATGGTGCTAATTCTGGGTGGTTCATTTAGCATTGATGGCTTTGCTGTGAACTGTTATGTTGTTAATTCAGGAGTGAAGAATGATGAAAGGGAAATCAGGTTCCCTTCCTCCTCTTCCTCATACCCTCTCCCTGTTTCTCTCTCTCTGTTCAGTCTATGGAAATCAGGTTTGCTTTCTCTTTCTCCTCCCCTATCCCTGCCCCCCTCTTTCTAAAGTTCAGTCTAGCACACCAGATTGTAAAATTACGGAAGAAGTCCACGAAACAAATGCTGGAATTCAGGTTTGCTTTTTCCTCCCCTCCCTCCGTTCTCTCTCTCTCTCTGGTTTACTCTGTTTCAAAAGTATCAATACTTCTTCAAACTGTCACGATCTTCTACAAAAAGTCAACTTCTTCTTCAACATGTCAATTTCTTATTTAAAATATCAATTTGTTCTTCAAAATGTCGACTTCTTATTCTTCTGTAAGTCAACTTCTTCTAAATGTCAACTTTTTTCTCTTCCTCAAAATGTCAATTTCTTCTTCAAAAAATCTTTTTTGTCTTCAAAATGTTGATTTCTTCTTCTTATTTTTCAAAATGTCAATTTTTTCTTCTAAATGTCAACTTCTTCTTCTTCTTCAAAATGTCAATTTCTTCTTCAAAATATCAATTTTTCTTCAAAATGTCGATTTCTTCTTCTTTAAAATGTCAATTTCTTCTTTTTCTTTTTCTTCTTCTTCTTCTTCTTCTTCTTCAAAATGTGAATTTCTTCTTCCTCTTCCAAGTATCAACTTCTTTTTCCTCAAAATGTCAATTTTTTCTTCTACAAGATGTTGATTTCTTTTTCAAATCCTCAAAATGTCAATCTCTTCTTCAACGTGTCAATTTCTTGTGCAACATATCAATTTTTTCGTCAAAATATCAATTTCTTCTTCCAACTGTCGACTTCTTCTTACTCAAGATATCAATTTCTTCTTCCTCCTCTTTAAAATGTCAATTTCTTCTTCAACATGTGAATTTCTTCTTCAAAACATTAGTTTCTTCTTTTTCTTCCCTTTCAAAATTTTGATTTTTTTCTTCATCTTCTTTTTCACAATGTCAATATCATCTTCTTCAAAAAGCCAATTTTCTTCTTTTCTTGGAATAATTACATTTCTCGTCCCTAAACTTGTCGCCACAACACATTTGGTCCATAAAATTAAAATAAAAAAGTTAATCAAAATTTAATATAAAATAAAAAAATAATTAAGAATTAATAAAAAATTTAAAGAATTTAAAAAATATATTCAAAATATTTAAAAAGTTAAAGTTAAGGGACCAAATGTGTTTCCTGCGAAAAGTTTAGAGACGAAAAATGTAATTATTCCCTTCTTTTTTCTTCAAAAAAGCCAATTTCTTCTTTTTCCTCAAATTGTCGATTTCTTCTTATTTTTAAAATGTCAATTTCTTCTGCAAAATATCAATTTCTTCTCCTTCTTCAAAATGTCGATTTAGTTTCTTATTCTTCAAAATGTGGATTTCTTCTTCTTCTTCTTCTTCTTCTTCTTCAAAATGTCTGACTTCTTCTTTTTCAAAATATTTTCTTCTTCAAAATGTCAACTTCTTCTTCTTCAAAATGTCAATTTCTTCTTCTTCTTCAAAATGCCGTCTTTTTCTTCTTCTAAATGTCGATTTCTTCTTTTTCAAAATGTCAATTTCTTTTTCTTCTTCAAAATACAATTTTTTCTTCAAAATGACAATTTCTTCTTTTTCTCAAAATGTCAACTCATTTTTCTTCCTCAAAATGTCAATTTCGCCTTCTTCAAAATTCAAGTTCTTCTTCAAAAGGTCAATTTTGCCTTTTTCCATTCATCAAAACGTTAATTTCTTCTTCTACATGCCAATTTCTTCTTTAAAATTTCTTTTTTATCTTCAAAATGTTAATTTCTTATTTCAAGTGTGAACTTCTTCGTCTTCCGCAAAATGTCGATTTTTTCTTCAAAATGTTAATTTCTTCCTCTTTTTCTTACCGCCAACTTCTTCTTCCTTAAAATGTCGATTTGTTCTTCTTTTTCTTCCAAATGTCAATTACTTCGTCAACATGTCGATTTCCTTTACTTATTTGTAAAAATGTCAATTTCTCATCCCCTCCCCCCCTTTTCTCTCTCTCTCTCTCTCTCTCTCTCTCTCTCGTGTCAGGTCTGAAAAATTATGGAAGAAATCGATGAAACAGATGCTAAAATTAGGTTTGTTCCCCCCCTCCCTTCCTGTAGTGTCAGGAAAAATTATGGAATAAGTCGACGAAAGATGCTGTAGTTCAGGGTTACTTTTTTTCTTGTTTTTCGATGTCTATTTTCTTTGCTACTTCTATGAATTTCTTCAAGTGGGAAATTCAAGTGGAGAAATACTGAAATTTAACGTTAACTATGATTTGTGCATTTCAGTATAAAATTGAAATTTTCTCATTCGAATGATGCATGAATTCATCTTCATTTTCTTTAAGGTAACCTTCTTTTGAGCATAAATACTTTCAATAAGAGGTGAATATTGCATATGTAGCTTGAGAATAGGATTAAAAAATTATTAATGAGAATGCAACTCTTTTTCCAGAGATGGAATCTCTTGCTATGATTTCAATACAGATCAAAACATGTCATCTCTTACACTAATTATTGCTCTAGTTCATGTTAAATTCCCGCCTAATTTTTGCTCAAATCATATATATATTACGCTAATACGATTGATTTCATACTTCAGGCTTTTTTTTAGATATTCCAGAAGTGATAGGATGGGAGTCGCATTAACTTATAACAAATCAGTGAGGTTATCTGTTATGTGAAAATGGTTCATTCATAGTTATGCCTGAGTTTCCAACTGATACATCATTTGAATTCTACATTATGATTGTCCTTTTCCTCATTAATCGTTCATCTTGATGTTGCTACTTTTTTGATATGTTGCACAGGTCATTGGCGTTATAGGTGTTAATCGAAGTAAAGATGAGGGTTACAAGACAATTCTAATTGATGGTTTTTGTGGGGAGGTGGAACATCTTTAACGTTATGAAACGAATTTTAGGGGTTTTTGTCTATTTTTTTAAGTGGTTATTGTTCCCTCATTGCTGGTTCTTTGTGGTCTTAGGTACTTTATTCCATGCAATTGGATGAGCTGAGGCAATTATGAAGAATTACCAGAATTTCAAAAAGAGTTGCTAGGTTTTGATTTCTTCAGTTATTATGTTTGCTGAACACCTACGTCATACGAGGATATTACCTGCACTTTCAGGTGTCATCATTGAAACTTGAGTGATGAGCTCATATGCCTGGGGAAAATTCATTTCTTGTATTGCTTATATACATCAGATAGGTTGGTTTAAGCTTTGATATCACTTTTCTCTTTCCTGAGATCTCTTCACTTAAGATTCACATTCCTTATATGTTTTTTTCTATACTTTAGGTCTGCAAGTCCTCGTGTCCTTATGTCTAGTTCGATAAGGAACTCTTTCTGAAGGTTAGCTTTTGTGAGAATGCACGACCCCATGGTGCTAATTCTGTGATTTGTGAGGGAGGTTCATCTAATCCACCTGATGGCTTTGCTGTGAACAGTAATGGTGTTAATTCAGGAGTTAAGAATGATGAAAGGGAAATCAGGTCCAGTCTGTGGGTGTCAGTTCTGAAAAATTATGGAAGAAGTTGGCGAAACAGATGTTGGAACTCAGGTTTGCTCCCCCCCCCCCCCCCCCCCGTTTCTCTCTCTCTCTGGTTTAGTCTGTTTCAAAGTATCAATATTTCTTCAAAATACAAAAAGTCAACTTCCTCTTCAACATGTCAATTTCTTATTCAAAATATCAATTTCTTCTTCTAAATGTCAAATTTTTCTTCTTCCTCAAAATGTCAATGTATTCTTCTTCTTCTTCAAAAATGTCAATTTCATTTTCTTCAAAATGTCTATTTGTTTTTATTGTTAAAATGTCCATTTCATCTTCAACATGTCAATTTCTTCTTCAAAATATCAATTTCTCGCCAATTTGTCAATTTCTTCTACAAAATATCAATTTCTTTTTTTTATTATTAAAATGTCAATTTCTTCTTCCTCTTCCAAGTGTCAACTTCTTTTTCCTCAAAATGTCAATTTTTTCTTCTACAAGATGATGATTTCTTCTTCAAATCCTTAAAATGTCAATTTCTTGTGCAACATATCAATTTTTTCGTCAAAATGTTAATTTTTTCTTCTAAGTGGCGACTTCTTTACTCAAGATATCAATTTCTTCCTCCTCCTTTTTAAAATGTCAATTTCTTCTTCAACATGTGAATTTCTTCTTCGAAATATTAATTTCTTCTTTATCTTCTCTTTCAAAATGTCATTTTTTCTTTATCTTCTTCTTCAAAATGTTAATCATCTTCTTGAAAAAGCTAATTTCTTCTTTTTTGGGATAATTACATTTTTCGTCCATAAACTTGTCGCCGAAAACACATTTGGTCCATAAAATTAAAATGAAAAAGTTAATTAAATTTAATATAAAATAAAATAATAAATAAGAATTTAATAAAATGAAAAAGTTAATTAAATTTAATATAAAATAAAATAATAAATAAGAATTTAATAAAAATCTAAAACAAATTTAAAAATTTTAAAAATTATTTAAAATACTAAAAAAATAAAGTTGATGGACCAAATGTGTTTTTGGTGATAAGTTTAAGAACGAAAAATATAATTATCGCCTTCTTTTTTTTTTTCAAAAAGCCAATTTCTTCTTTTTCCTCAAATTGGCAATTTCTTCTTCTTATTTTTAAAATCTAAATTTCCTGAAAATATCAATTTTTCTTCAAAATGTCAATTTCTTATACAAAATGTCAGTTTCTTCTTCTTCAAAATGTCAATTTCTTGTTCAAAATATTTTCTCTTCAAAATGTCAATTTCTTCTTCTACAAAATGTCAATTTTTTTTTCAAAATGTCGATTTCTTCTTATTCAAAATGTCAATTCCTTATTTAAAATATTTTTATTTCAAAAATGTCGATTTCTTTTTCTTGTTCAATGTCAATTTCTTTTTCAACATGTGAATTTCTTATTCAAAATATCATTTTTTTGTTCTAAATGATAATTTTCTTCCTATCTTTCTAATTGTCAATTTCTTCTTCACCAAAATATCGATTTCTTATTCTTTTTCTTCCAAATGCCAATTACTTCTTCAATATGTCAATTTCTTTTTCAAAATGTCTTTCATCCTCAAATGTCAATTTCTTTATCTTATTTTGAAATGTCAGTGTCTTCTTCAACATGTCAATTTCTTCTTTAAAATGTCAAGTTACTGTTTCATCAGATCAATTTCTTGTGCAACATATCAAATTTTTCTTCAAAATGTCAATTTCTTCTTCTTCTTCTAAGTGTCAACTTTTTTCCCCTCAAAAATCTTAGTTTTTTAATTCTACAAGATGTTGATTTCTTCTTCAAATCCTTAGAATTTCACTTTCTTCTTCAACGTGTCAATTTCTTGTGCAACATATCAATTTTTTGGTCAAAATTTCAATTTCTTCTTTTAAGTGTCAATTTCTTCTTCTTATTCAAGATATCAATTTATTCTTCCTCGTTTTCAAAATGTCAATTTCTTTTTCAACAATTGAATTTCTTCTTCAATTTATCATTTTTTTCTTCAAAATGATAATTTTCTCTCTCTTTCTAATTGTCAATTTTTTATTCATCAAAATGTCGATTTCTTATTCTTTTTCTTCCAAATGTCAATTACTTCTTCAACATGTCAATTTCTTTTTCAAAATGTCTTTCTTCCTCAAAATGTCGATTTCTTTTTCTTATTCTGGAATGTCAGTTTCTTCTTCAATATGTCAATTTCTTCTTCAAATTGTCAATTTCTTCTTCTTCTCCTTCTTCTTCTTCTTCTAAGTGTCAACTTCTTTTTCTTCAAAATGTCAATTTTTTCTTCTACAAGATATTGATTTCCTCTTCAAATCCTCAAAATGTCAATTTCTTTTACGTGTCGATTTTTTGTGCAACATATCAATTTTTTCGTCAAATGTCAATTTCTTCTTCTAAGTGTCAACTTCTTATTCCTACTCAAGATATCAGTATCTTCTTCCTCCTCTTAAAAATGTCACCGTTGTTATTCTCTCTCTACCTATGTTCTTTCCTTTCTCTCTCCAATCTGGGGCCTCACGCCCCCAGATAAAGTAGCCATTCCCAGAGGACTCCCGTTGCTTCTCTGGACATCTCTCCCGACGGTGATCTTCCTCTTTCCCCCCTCTGTTTTTTAAAATGTCAATTTCCTCAAAATACATTTTTTTTCAAAATGTCAATTTCATATAAAATGTCAATTTCTTCTTATTCAAAATGTCGATTCTTTCTCTTATTCTTCAAAATGTCGATTTTTTCTCTTATTCTTCAAAATGTCAATTTCTTATTCCAAATATTTTCTCTTCAAAATGTCAATTTCTTCTTCATAGTCCAATTTTTTCTTCAAAATGTCAATTTCTTCTTTTTCTTCAAAATGACAACTTCTTTCTCAAAATGTCAATTTTGCCTTCTTCAAAATGTCAATTTTTTCTTCAAAATACAATTTTTTTTTTCAAAATACATTTTTTTCTTCAAAATTTCAAATTCTTCTTTTTCTTCAAATTGTCGACTTCCTTTTCTTCCTCAAAATGTCAATTTCGCCTTCTTCCTCAATTGTTGATTTCTTCTTGTTATTCATCATAACGTTAATTTCTTCTTCAACATTCCCGTTTCTTATTTTAAATGTGAACTTCTTCGTCTTTCGCAAAATGTCAATTTCTTCTTGAAAATGTCGATTTTCTCATCAAAATGTTAATTTCTGCCTCGCTTTCTAAATGCCAACTTCTTCTTCCTCAAAATGTCGATTTGTTCTTCTTTTTCTTCCAAATGTCAATTACTTCTTCAACATGTCAATTTCTTCTTCTTCATCATCAAAATGTCGATTTCCCTTACTTAATTTTTAAAGTGTCGATTTCTTCTTCAACGGATCATTTTTTTCTTCAAAATGATAATTTCTTCCTCTCTTTCTAATTGTCAATTTCTTCTTCATCAAAATGGTGATTTCTTATTCTTTTTCTTCAATATGTCAATTTGTTCTTCCAAATATAATTTTTTTTCTTCAAAATGTCAATTTTTTCTTCCTCTTCTAAGTGTCTACTTCTTTTTCCTCAAAATGTCAATTTCTTCTTCCTCTTCTAAGTCAATTTCTTCTTCCTCTTCTAAGTGTCTACTTCTTTTTCCTCAAAATGTCAATTTCTTCTTATACAAGATGATTTCTTCTTCAAATCCTCAAAATGTCAATTTCTTCTTCAACGTGTCAATTTCTTGTGCAACATATCAATTTTTTCGTCAAAATATCAATTTCTTCTTCTAAGTGTCAACTTCTCCTTCTTACTCAAGATATCAATTTCTTCTTCCTCCTTAATATGTCAATTTCTTCTTCAAAACGTTAGTTTCTTCTTTACCTTCTATTTCAAAATGTCGATTTCTTCTTTATCTTTTTTTTTTCAAAATGTCAATTTCATCTTCTTCAAAAAGCCAACTTCTTCGTTTTTTGGATAATTATATTTTCCGTACTTGATCTTGTTGCCGAAAACACATTTGATCCGTAAAATTAAAATGAAAAGGTTAATTAAAGTTTAATATAAAATAAAAAAGCAATAAAGAATTTAATAAAAAATTAAAAATAAATAAATAATTATTGAAAATATTTAAAAATTTAAAGTTGAGGGACCAAATGTGTTTTCGGCGACAAGTTTAGGGACGAAAAATGTAATTGTCCCCGTCTATTTTCTTCAAAAAGCCAATTTCTTCTTTCTCAAATTATCGATTTCTTCTTCTTATTTTTAAAATATTAGTTTCTTCTTCAACATGTCAACTTCTTCTTCAAAAGGTTGATTTCTTTCTTCTTCTTCTTCTGCTTTTAAATGTCAACTTCTTTGTCTTCCGTAAAAATGTCTATTTCTTCTTTAAAATGTCAATTTCTTCTTCTTTTTCTTGTTATTCAAATTTCTTCTTCAAAATGTTAGTTTCTTCCTCTTTTTCTAAATGTCAACTTCTTCTTCCTCCTCAAAATGTCGATTTGTTCTTTTTCTTCCAAATGTCAATTACTTCTTCAATCAAAATTAGTAAAATAAGAATTATCATAGATATGGATGATTAAACAGGGAAGCATAATATTATCTAGATTATCTAAAAAGAAATAAAAATATCGATTATCAGACAAAATAATATAAAAGATCATTGGAAATAAACAGTAAAGGATTTAAGCTGCTAATCTATTTAAATATGTATTAACAAAGTTTAATTCTTGTGCCAAACATTGTACTATATGAGTTTGAACACTATGTTGGTAAGTTATATTTTGCCTAGAAAATTCAGGTGCATTTTTTATATCTTGCCAATACGATATACTTTTCAGAAGATAATATCTTCTTTTCTGAAATCTTTTTATGATATTAGGACATCTATAATGTTCAACATAATAAGGATCTAGAATTGGATCAGGGACTCCAATTCTTCCTAAATATCGTTGATGAACAGGTTGAATATAATATATCGGACAATATAGATTATGAACATATAAATGAGGCATAATAACATGAAGATATTTCTTCTACCAAACATCACATAGAGAATTTATTATTCATCAATCATTTAAAACTTAGAGGTCCAACACGCTTCCTTACCTCAAAATGTCTTTGACCAATATGCTACCGGGTCACACCATGAGACTTTTACCAGGCATTTCAGCCCCAACCTGCCTCTGTTAAAAAAAACAGGTAACTTCCCTACGGCTCCTTCAGTAGCACTCAATACAGCCTACCTTCGTTTCCTACGTGTAGGCGTATCACTTTGAGAGAAAAGATTAATATTGGGCACTCTTTGCTTTTTAAATGATGATAGAATAATTAAATTCTCTTATATGATATCTGGAAGAAGAAGTAGTTTTTTATTTCAACATAATGTTACAAAGGAGTGTTTTTACAAGGATTGTTTGAAGGCTTGTGAAGAGAATTCTAAGGCTTCTATTCTGGATTCTAAAGGTCTCCCTCTCTATTTTGCCTTCATTCTTATTTATAGGCGTTTAAACCGCATATTATTCTAGATGAGCTGACTCAGCTTTATTTACAACAGTTCTATCTTATCTTTATTCTACGGATTACATTATCTTTTTCTTCAAATCTTCAAGACTTTTGCGGATGTGTCCCTTATCTTGAACAGTAACTTGGCCACGCGTTTGTCTTTTTTGAGACTAATCTTTCTCCGAGGGTCTTCTATAATCTTCTCTATTTTGTCTTTGGTATGACTCATATCTTCAACTTTTCTTCATATCTTTAGTCACTATCAGTAGTGATGAAAACTCCTGGCGTGTCTTCCTTATCTTCTTGTCTTCTTTTCATTGGAGAGCAAATCGGGCACGTTCCTTTAGTATGCTGACGGAATTGACATATCTTGGCTTGAGCTTGAGGACTGGATTCAATGATTCCTGAATCTAGCCATTTTATCTTTGTTTGCAAATATCTGTTTGCCGCTTCTGGAGTCTTTTTTGCAGGGCTAATCATCACAGAAGAATGCATCTTTTTTCCTCCATATGTTCTAAATCCTCTTTTGAAGCTATTTTCCATGTTTTGTAATACAATACGGATTCCAATAGCTCGTCGGTAATGAATATCTTTTTCATCAAATTTTTGAAATGTTTTACGATTATCAGTCTGAATTGTGTAAGCCATAGCTTTTCCAATCTGAATAAAATGATAAGCTGGAAATCTTTTTTCTTGATAAAAATCAGGTCCGGCAGAGAAGAATTTTATCATTAAAATATCTTTTGGCGATACAGTAGGGTTATTAAGATAATAATCTTTTACTCCCTCTACTATCCAATATGGTAATAATTTTATTTTTGGAAAATCTGGACTGCTTAAATAAATTGAATTGATGGCACCAAAATCGTACCATTTTCTTATCTCTTCAGGAGAGCTATCTTGTATAAAATTTACTCGGGGATAAATACCAGAAAAATCAACATATCGATAATCATTGTTAGAGAGATTGAAAAGTTCTCTCATTATCTGTGATTGAGATTCAACTCCTGGACTTATTTCGGACAAAGATTTTATTTTAAAAGTAGTTTCTACTCTAGAAGTTCCTATCTTCATGGGCCTAAGAGAAATATCTTCCATTGATTCATCGGTGGATTTATCATCAGTTTTTATAGGTTCATTTTTTAATTGTTGTAATAAACCTTTTATCCTATGTAAATTTATTTCAAAATTATTAATCTTATTATTGATACTTTTACATTCAGAAATTAACAGATCTGAAACTTGTGAAGGTAATCCGGGTGCATAAGCAATATCTAGAATATCAGAAGTATTCTCTTTTGCAGAGTTTATTTGGGCTTCTGAATCATCAATCTGTAGAAGTATCAGAGACTTGATCTCTTCCATCTCTGGTTAAGAAATCTGCTAAAACATTAGAATCAGATTTAATAATTTCAATATCAATTGATATTCGGATAAAATAGTTTGCCACCTAATTAATCTTTTATATTCAGGTCTAGGAGGTAAATTATTTTTAATAAAAGCTTTAACCTGTGTATTATCTGTTCTAAGAATAAACTTTTTTGGTAATAAGAAATAATAAAACTTTTGACAACTTTTTACTACTGCTAAGAATTCCATTTCGTTTATATGATATCGGTTTTGAGTATCTGTAAAGGTACCAGAACAATATCTACAAAGTATTTCATTTTTCCCATCCTTTTTCTTTAAAATTCCTCCCCAGTATTTTTCTGAAGCATCTGTTTCTAAAATTAAATCATCTTTATCTGCAGGTAATTGTAATCTAGGTAGTTGAGAACACAGTTGTTTTATTTTTCTTACCTGATTTTCTAGTGTTTTATCGAAAGAGAATATTTTTTCTTTCTTTAATATTTCCTGTAAAGGTGATCGTAATTCGGCAAGGTTTTTTATAAAATCGGAGGCATAATTAAGTAATCCCAAGAATTTTTGAACTTGTTTTTTGTCTTCTAATTTATCAGGAAATTTTTTTAATTTTTTCTAAAATATGACTTTGTAATTCTATTCCAGAATTATCTATATTCATCCCTAAAAATTCTATTTTTTCTTGTATTAACTTGGATTTCTTTTGTGATAAAGCTAATCCATTCTTTAGGCATAGATTGCAAAAGATATCTAAATGCACTAAATGTTCTTCTAGATTGTTTGAAGTAATAAATATATCATCAATATAGACAAATAAGAAATCATAATCTTTAAAAATATTATCCATTTTTCTTTGAAATATTTAAGGTGCGTTTTTTAATTCAAAAGGCATTACTAACCATTCATAATGTCCTTGTGGAGTTGAGAACGCAATATATTGAATGCTATCAGGATGCATTTTTATTTGCCAAAATCCACTTTTACAATCAAATTTGGAAAATATTTTCTTTTCTCTAGTTTGATTAATTAAACTCTCTCTGTGAGGTAGAAAATATCCGTCAAAAATAGTATTATCATTTAATTTTTTATAATTAATAACCATTCTCGCCTTTCCTCTTAGTATCTTTGCATGGTTTCTAACCATAAATGCTGGTGATCTATGAGGTGAATTACTTTCTCTTATTAGTTTTAAAATTATCAACTCTTTTAATTGTATTTTAAATTCATTTTGATCTGATTCATTATATCTCATGGGTTTTATTCTAATAATTTTATCTTTATCTTTCATTTCTAATGTAGCTAATATCTGATTTTTATTCCAAAATTGTAATGGATTTTCTGAATAGCATTTTTCTATCTTAGTTTTTATTTCTTCAATTTTAAGATTTAATGTTTTTAAGTGAATTTGGTATTCTAGTAAAGACGTTCCTTTTGGAAAAATTGGTTTAACTTTGTATCCTTCATCACCGCGCTGGGCTGTGCGAGGTTGAAAAGAAATAGGAAATGTTTTAGCATAAGCATTTTTTAATCTTTTTACAACTATTAAATGATGGCAAGGAGTTTTAAATAAAACTTGACAGGCCCACAAAATCCCATGAAAAGCACAAAAGACCCACACAATTGGAAAAGCACAAAAAGACCCACAAAATCCCATGAAATTTTGGTACTACGAACAAAAATCACCCTAAACCCTAAAAAAAAATCTGAATTTTGTAAAATCCACCAAGTCGTACAATAATCATATAATTATAAAATCTAATAGCACGAATTTAAAAGTTATGGGTTCAAGTAAACTTATAAAAGCATTCTGAAATTTAAATGTTTTGATAAAATCAGTCGCTAACTCATACAATAATCATATTATTAAACATCTAATAGCACAAATTTACACTAAAAATTAAAGGTTCAAGCAAACTTACAATATCCTGGAGTTTGTTCAAGATTTTTGATTTCCCGCAGCTTCATTGTCCGAAAATCTCCACGAAATCGGTGAAATAAAAGAGCCCAGACCTTAGATAGCAGAAAGATCAACTTCTTTTGGCAAAAAAATGAGTATTTCCGCCCCAAAATTTGCACAAATTGAAACCCTAGAACACGCCCCTTTTGTTTTGTCTGTTGGAGTTCTCTTTGTTTAGTGAAAAAATGAAAGTGTCATTAACTTAAGTCTTAACCCTACGTTCTTTGCAGGTTACATTTCCTCTTCCTTTTTTTTTTGGTATTTTTATGTAATTTTACCATTTTACCCTTAAATGACCGCGTGTGGGCAGCACGCGCTTATATTCCGGCCAAAATTCGCTTGAAAGGACCAAAGTGAGACGAAATTATTACTTTAGGGATTGTAGCGTAACAAAAAAAACTTTAGGGACCAAAGTGATACAAAAATTAAACCTCAGGGACTATTAGTGACATTTTCTCTATTTCTTATTACCAAAAAAGTTTATTCTTAGAACAGATAATACACAGGTTAAAGCTTTTATTAAAAATAATTTACCTCCTAGACCTGAATATAAAAGATTATTGATTTCTTCTTCTAAATATCAACTTCTTCTTCTTCAAAACGTCAATTTCTTCTTCTCATTCTTCAAAATGTCAATTTCTTCTTCTTATTTTGCAAAATGTCAATTTCATCTGCTTCAAAATGTCTATTTGTTTGCAATATGACTGGTGCACAAAAATATCATATTTGTAGTGCATAAAATCTTATTAAGATAGAAATAATAGTTCCCTTAAATGTAGAAGAGATAAACTCTTTCACTTGCTTAGGAGTTCTTATTATGGCTAAGCTTTGCTGCGACTTGCGATTTAACAATCCTTCAATCACGTGATTTTTTCCTCCTCATCTTCTCCTTTTTGTTCCTCCTTCAAAATGTCAAATTCGTCTTCTTCAATGTCTATTTCTTCTTATTTTAAAATGTCAATTTCTTTTTCGACATGTCAATTTCTTCTTCAAAATATCATTCTTTCCCTCAAAATGTCAGGTTCTTCTACACAATGTCAATTTGTTCTTTAACATGTCAATTTCTTCTTCAAAATATCATCTTTTTTCCTCAAAATGTCAGGTTCTTCTACAAAATGTCAATTTCTCCTTCAACATGTTAATTTCTTATTCAAAAATATAATTTTTTTCCTTCTAAATGTCAACTTCTTTTTCTTCCAAGTGTCAATTACTTCTTCAGCACGTGAATTTCATCTTCAAAATATCTTTTTTTTTCCTTCAAAATGTCGCTTTCTTTCTTATTGTTCAAAATGTCAATTTCTTGTTCAACATGTCAATTTCTTCTTTAAAATGTTAATGTCTTCTTCTTCTTCTTCCTCAAACTTTCAAGTTCTTCTTCTTCAAAATGTCAATTTGCTTTTCTTCAAAATGTCTATTTGATTTTATTTTTAAAAGGTCAATTTCATTAGGAAATTTTTACTCCGAGAAGTCGGATAATAGTTGAATTTGTTTGCAATATGACTGGTGCACAAAAACATCATATTTGTAGTGCATAAAATCCTAAGATAGAAACAATATTCCCTTAAATGTACAAAGAAAAACTCATTCACTTGCTCAGGAGTTCTTACTATGGCTAAGCTTTATTGTGATTTAACAATCCTCATCAAAATGTCAATTCATCTTCTTTTTCTTTTTCTTTCTCCTTCAAAATGTCAAATTCATCTTCTTCAATATGTCTATTTCTTTTTTTTTCTTTTTTTAAATGTCAATTCCTTCTTCGAGATGTCAATTTTTTCTTCAAAATGTCAGGTTCTTCTACTGAATATCAATTTCTTCTTCAACATGTCAATTTCTTATTCATGATATCAGTTTCTTCTTCTTTTAAAGGTCAACTTCTTCTTCCTCAAAATGTCAATATTGAAAATGTCTATTTTTTCTTCTTATTCTTCAAGATGTGAATTTCTTTTTAAATATGTCTATTTCTTCTTCAAAATTGGTTCAATTTTCCCTCAAAAGGTCTTATTTTTAAAATGTCAAAAAAAAATTCAAAATATATTTTTTCTTCAAATTGCCAATCCCTTATACAAAATGTCAATTTCTTATTCGTTTTCAAAATGTCAGTTTCTTCTTTTGATTCTTCAAAATGTCAATTTCGTATATAAAAATATCAATTTTTCCTTCAAAATATCAAAATTCTTCTTCTTCATTTTTCAATATACGAACTTTATTTTCCAAAGAAAAGTTTTGATATTTTCTTTTTATTTTCGAAACTTATCTTCTTAAGCTTGGTTTGGTTACTTTTACTTTTGAGTTGAATTTTGCTTTGAAATCTTAATTTATTTTCCTAAATTTGTTTTTATTTTGCTACTGATTATTGTATAGTCGTTAAGTTAAGTTTCTCTTTCAATATATTAACATTTTATTTTGATACTGTCTTTGCACTTTTTAGTTTTTTTGGGAAAATTTTCATATTTGGTCCCTCAGTTAAATGTCGATTCGATTTTGGTCCCCTATTCACTTTGCTCATCAAATGTAGCCCCAAAATTACCTCATTTAATTCAAAAGTGATCCCTCCGTCTAATTTTTCGTCAATTTGGTAACTGTAGGGGTTAATTGAAATGTCAAAAATTATATTTTGCACCCCAAAAGCATAACTTTTGACATTTTCCACCCCGAAAAAGAACAATTGTCAAATTTCACTGTCTAATCGTGATTTTATTCACAAATTACATCGCAATTCACTTCTCATCCATATCTACGGCTTTACTAAAATATTCAAAATAACAAAATGCAAAAAAAAAAAAAGATTTTAAATAGAAAAGAAACTGCTTGGGTAATTATATTTAGTTGGTACTCTGTATTTCGAATTGTATATAGTTGGTACTAAATCAAAACAAAAAATCATCACAGAATAAATGGTGAATTGATAATTCTATCTTCAACTTTGAAAAATTATGCTAAAAGGGTGAAACTTGTTAGTTATTCTTTTTGAGGATGGAATGTGTGAAATGTGCTTCTGAGGCGCAAAAGTTAATTTTTGACATTTCAATTAAACCCAATAGTTACCAATTTGACTGAAAATTAGACGGAGGGATCACATTTGATGATAATGAGGTAGTTTAAGGACTACATTTGATGAACGATGTAAATGGGGGACCAAAATCGGATTCAGCGTATAACTAGGGGACCAAAAGTGAATTTTTCCCTTTTTTTTGTTTGGTTAATTTTACTTTTGATTTTGAATTTTGCTTTCACATCATAATTAATTTTCCTAAGTTTATTTTGCTTCTGATTATTGTAAAATTCTTAAACTAAGTTTGGTTGAATTTTTCTTTCAATACTAACTTTATTTTTCTAAGTTTTTGTTTTGATATTTGCTTTTTATCTTCTACATTTTGTTTATAAAATTTTCTTTTTCTTTTGAATTTCGTTTTCACATCATAATTTATTTTCTTAAGTTTTGTTTTGATTTTGCGTTTGATTATTGTAAATTTAGTAAGATAAGTTTGGTTTAAATTTTCTTCCAAAATAGTAACTTTATTTTCTAAGGTTTTGTTTTGCTCGTTTTGATATTTTCTTTTGATTTCTTAAAAAAAAATTCTTAGGTTTGGTTTATTAACTTCGCTGTTGATTTTGAATTTTACTTTCACATGACTTAGTTTTCTAAGTTTTGTTTTGATGTTACTTTTGATTATCGTAAAGTTATTATGTTAAATTAGTTTAATTATTCTTTCAATATACGTTATTTCCTAAGTTTTTGTAGTTCATAATTTCTTTTTACTTTATAAATTATTGGTTTATTATTTTTACTTTTGAGTTTGAATTTTGCTTTTAAATTTTGTTTTGATTTTGCTTTTGATTATTATAATGTCATTAAGTCAAGTTTGTTTGGATCTTTCTTTCAACATACTAATTTTATTTTCCTAAGTTTTTGCTTTGATATTTTCATTTAATTTTTGAAGTTTATTTTCTTGAATTTGGTTTATTTATTTTACTTTTGATTTTGAATTTTGATAGCAACTGTTCAAACTATCAATTCTTCCATTTTATTTTATTTTTTGGCTTAGTCTTTAGTGGAAGGGAAGAGATGCACCAAAGAAACAGCTTTATATTTTGTGGCATTTGATGTGAAGAAAATAAAATTGATTTTTCGGAAGAGATAAATAGGTTTATTTATGGTTAAGAAAAATATTAAACATGAGATAAAGATGAATTTTACGCCAATCTAGAATAAGAATTAAATATGAAAGTACTGGTTGCTATTAAAATATTAACTAAAGAAGTTGGGGGATAATGAGTTTTTTTATTTTTATGAAAATGTAGGCATGTTTGGTTGTATTTCTGAAAATTGTTGGAATTGATGATTTGATGATGTGTGAAATGATTGAGTTAATTAAAAGTAATGATTATGTGAATATTATAAATAAAATAATAGATAATATTATCTTGATAAAATATATTTATAAGTAAAATGATAAAAATTAGCCAATGAAATGGCTCAAAAGTAATTAATCTTTATCTCTTATAAATACAAATATTAAAGAGATAATTATCAAAGGTGTTTAAAGAATTTGTGGCTTCTCCATTCTACACCTATAAATAGGGTCCTTGGAAGCTCACAATAAAGACACAAATTAAATTGAAGCTAGAGAAGAAAAGAGAAGTTCTCAAATTCTCTCTACAAGTTCTTCAAATTCAAGAAGGCGTTCAAGGCAAACTTCAGGCATTTAAGGCAAAATTCATCAAATTATAACATTTGATTTGAGATTAAGGTGCTAAACCCTCAAATAAACGTTATAGAAGTCCAAATCAAGTTGAAGGAAGATCAAAGCGACGAGTCGACCTTGAAGCTTTCAACTTTCAACTTTCCAAAATCATTTACATCGTTTGATCCGAGATTAAGTTGTCGAGCCCTCGCATCAACGTTATAAATATTCAAATCATTGGAGAAGATCAAAGAAGTGATTTCTGCTCCAATATTCAAATCAAAGTTCTTGAAGGAAGAATCAAAGGATTAGATTAGGGATTGTACTCCAATTCTTTATTTTAATCAATATAAATTCATTTGTCACTATTTTTTTGTGCTTTTGTTTACAGACATAAAAATTTATTGTGTACAAATTTTTGGCACGTCCAGTGTGACCATCTCTACTTCTCATCTCTTCCTTTGATTTTAAAAAAAATTGAAGTATCACATAGCGTCATGACGAATGCTACAACTCTAGAGAGCAAATTGCAAACTTGGCCAAAGTTATTGAAGGGCTAACAAAGCATGTCCAAGAGCAAGGCATCCAAATTGCAAAGTTGATGAACAAAGCAGCCAATGCGGATACTATCCACACAATGGGCAAACAAGTTGAGGCGCATGATGAAGCTAGGACGTCAGAGAATCAACACCAAGTTGAGAAAGAAAAATCTATTGTTGAAGAGCTTCAAGTTTCATGCGATGGGACAATTCAAGTCGATCAGTTGAAGGAGTTTATCATGGGAACGATCAAAAACAAGTTTGATAGTAGCTCCAAATCATCTCTAACTTATGTCAAGCCATACACTCAAAGGATTGATTGTCTGAAGATGCCAAGTGGCTATCAACCCCCAAAATTCCATATTTGATGGCAAAGGAACTCCGAAGCAACATATGGCGCATTTTGTCGAGACATGCAATGATGCTGGAACTTATGACGGTTACCTGGTCAAGCAATTTGTTCGATCACTGAAAGGCAATGCATTCGACTGGTACACTGATCTAGATGCTGGCTCGATTGACAGCTGGAACCAATTGGAGCAAGAGTTCCTCAACCGCTTCTACAGCTCCCGTTGCATAGTGAGCATGATTGAACTCACCAATTCTCGCCAATGGAAGAATGAACCAGTCGTCGACTACATCAATCGTTGGAGAAACTTAAGCCTTTACTGCAAAGATAGATTGTCTGAGGCCTCCGCCATTAGATGTGTATTCAAGGGATGCAATGGAGTCTTCGATATATCGTTCAAGGAATCCAGCCAAGGACATTTGAAGAATTAGCCACTTGAGCGCATGACATGGAATTGAGCATAGCCGCAAATGGAGTTGATGATGAGCCACATATCCAAGAGCCTTGGAGACAAGAAGTCAACAAAGAGGGCAAGTCATTTTCAAATGATTCCAATGATGAATCCATGGCTGACGATATTGATGACAATGTGGAAGAAAGTAATGTTCAAATTCATCATCACTGCTATGATTAAATAAATATGCTAAAGAAAATACTTCCTGATAAGAGCATAAACTATCAAGAAAGCTCCTTGACACGAGTATAAAATATCTTGAAGTCAAATCAAATGAAGGCTCCTCGATAAAAGCATAAACTATCAAATTAAGTGAAAACTCGTAAACATGAGTATAAAATTTTAGAAATCAAATCAAATGAAGTACTCCTTGACACGAGTTTAAAAGGTCTTGAAACCAAATCAAATTCAACAATACTCCTTGACACGAGTATAAAAGGTCTAGAAGCCAAATCAAATGAAGTATTCCTTGACATGAGTATAAAAGGTCTAGAAATCAAATCAAATTAAATCTCCTTGACACGAGTATAAAATGTCTTTAAGTCAAATCAAATGAAGGCTCCTCGATAAGAGCATAAACTTTCAAATCAAGTTAAAACTCCTTGACACGAGTATAAAAGGTCTAGAAGTCAAATTCAAAGTGAAGACACTTGACATTGTATAAAATGTCAACAAATCTTTGAACTACGTTTTGACTTGATTGCTTCATTAGGGTACGTAGGCAACTTAGATTCTCTCTGAGTTCAGTCATAAATCCAAATCAATCGTGTTTCACATGCGGAGTGGTGTCACTCATTCAAAAGGAGTAAAAAAAAAATGAACATGAATATACTCGAAAGATTGCAAGATAGAAAAGAAAATAATTATATTAAGTAATCTTAAAGGTAATATTCATGACATGGGGGCATGTAAATTCCACAATGATACGGACGACTTGCCGGTGGCTCACTGATGGAAATCAGCGAATTATGGGATACCAAGTCTCGGAAAGGGCTTCATAATATCGGAACTTCGACCATAAATATATAACGAGGCACCATGGATCGATATGGCGGAGCGGCCAGCAAAAAGAGCTCCTCGTCATACATCTTGGTGGAAATAGCTTGTCTCCGCACTGGCTGAGTATGTCCTCCGTTCACTCCAAATAGCCCTTGATGTTGTTGAATTCACCGGGAAGTCGAAGATCATCGTAACCCCACTTCACCTTGCCTGCAATGATGTAGCGCCCCGACATCGATGAGAAAGAATCCTCTGATTGTTGATGGCGAATCATTCGTAAAGTCCACGTTGTAGATGTTACTCGTTAGCATCTCCTCTTCATAAGATAGGCTCGTCAATTTGGGTCTTGGCTTCGCAAATCCCCGGCAAAAGGAGCGTCTTCAATGTTATGCTTTCCTCTTTGGACTTCCCATCATCAAGGATTTTCAGTCATCGTCAAGGAGGGTCATGTGCTTCCTCGCAAAGTCCATGGCGTAGATTTGTTTTCAATGTTATGTTTTCCTCTTGGACCAGAATCTCACCCATTGGTCAACAGACACTTGGGAATATTGTTTCACCTTGAAGCCTCCTAGAAGTGAATGGTATTCACATGAGCGATGGAGAAATTTTTGCCCCTTTTCGGCAACACTGGTGAGCTCCGTGGCATTGGATATGACTTCGTCGTAAAAGAGTCCGGTCATGGGAAGACCTATGAAGGTGTATAAATCCCACAGAGATATCGAAAACTCGCCGATGGAAGTCAGCAATGTATTCATAGTGGGACACCAAGCCACGGAAAAAGGCTTTCATGATGTTCGTGTTTCGGTCGTAGGTATACATCGAGGCATACACTGCATCGTAGATCCTGGCAGACAGTAACTTGTCTTTACACCGGCTGAGGATGTCCTCTGTCCACTCCCAGTAGCCTTTGATGTTGTGGAATTCACCAGAAGATCGCTACAAGTGTATTCCACATTGACTTCAATGATGTGGCTCCTTCCGCCTTACCATCAATGATGTGGTGCCCCAACATCGACAACAGAAAATCCTTTTTTGATTGTTGATAGTGAGTCACTCGTAAAATTCATCTTGTTGATGTTTTTGCTCGTTAGCATCTCCTCGGACGACACGTCATAAAAATAAATTCGTCACTTTGAAGTCTTGGCTTTGCGAATCCACCGGCAAGGGAGCGTAAAGTGTGAACATTGTGCCTCTTCCACCATGGATCGTTGTCCCAAAAGAAATGATCAAGTACGCACCATTCTGGGAAATATCAATTCTTGAATAAGTCATTGCACACAAGCTTGAAACGGCTCAAATTGTTGCTGCAAACTAATAGATGTCTCTTTGGTTCATTGCTTTCCTAAAAAAGGAAGAAAAAAGGAGAGAAATCAAGGTGTATAAACTGACCCACAATTTTTGCAGAAGTGTTCTTCAGACGAAAATAAAGAATTGAAAGTTTAATAAAGAAACAGGAAGTGGACGCGTGAAGCTGGGAGATGGATGTCGATTGGCAACGGCAAAGGCACTACACTTCGACCTCGTACACCTTGGACTCACCGGCGGTGTGCTAAGTCAACATCAATGGGTGTGATTCCCACGGCGATGTCATAGCGGACAGGCTACAATCACGGAGTGAAATTCGTGTTGGCATAATTCTTTGCTGAACTGGTACAAATAGAATGTTCTCCTAAACAAGTTGAAGCTTGCAGCTTCTGTGACAGAAAGAATAGGTACCTAAAACCTTTCAACCCAGAATTTTCTCAAGAATAAACCTAATAGAATCTCAAGAAAGTCAGATATTCTTCAACACGGATAACATTTGGAATTAAGCAATCTTCAGGGACTTATCAACTTGTAACCAAAATATTCAAAATTTTGTTTTAATTGGTCTCAATGTTGAAGAATTCTACTCCTAAAAGGATTATAAGAAGAGTTTTATGCTTATAAAAACTCTTATCTCTGCGGAAAAAAAAAAGTGAATTTCAGTTGTTGAGATGAAGAAGACGACTTAGTGAATGTTCCCATGTGCCAAGTTCACCTAGACCAGTAGTGATGTGGGCCCAATTGAAGTTAAAAGGAAAGGCATTTGAAATTTGCAAATCCACGTGCACAAAGCCTTGGTAGATCAATGTCCAACTTCAATTTTCTTCCTAATGCAATTAATTGGTCATTTTCTCTAAATTGGTTTGGCTATTTATTTTAGTCCAACTATACATTATACAAATCGTTATGGCCCTATTTTGATTTGGCTCCCTTGGAAGGAAAGTCCATGTCTTAGAACCACTTGAATTGGTTTGTGACATTAAGTGTTCGATCGGTGTCTATCATATCATTAGTGATGATCGCGACTCATTCACTCCAAAACTCGTGTTCAAGACAAGGTCCTGTGAACGAATCTCAAGGGGGCATTTGTAGACAAAGCAATTTTACACCCAATCAAATGATGACAAGTGTAAAATATTATATTGATTATCAAATTTTAAGTCTTTTAATTTATATTTTGGGATTTATCAAATTTAATTCCAAAATTAAATAATTGATTTGATTGATATTTTAATATTTATTTTATTGACAAATCAAATCGCGCCACGTGTCAAATTGAGGTGGTCCAGCCAATTGAATTATGTCTTGCAGTAAAAAATCAATGACCAATCACACTGCGCCAAGTGGATAATTGGACAAATCAAATGGCTTCAAAGTAATTAATATTTATCTCTTTAAATTAATTTAGATATTAAAGAGAGAATATCTAATAAATTTATCCTCATCAAATATTATTAGCCAATGAAATGGCTCAAAAGTAATTGATCTTTATCTGTTATAAATACAAATATTAAAGAGATAATTATCAAAGGTGTTTAAAGAATTCGTGGTTTCTCCATCCTACACCTCTATAAATAGGGTCCTAGGGAGCTCACAATAAAGACACAAATTAGAATGAAACTAGAGAAGACAAGAGAAGTTCCCAAATACTCTCTACAAGTTCTTCAAATTCAAGAAGGCGTTCAAGACAAATTTCAAGGCGTTCTTGGCAAAATTCATCAAATTATAACATTTGATTCGAGATTAAGGTGTTAAATCCTCGAATAAACGTTATAGAAGTCCAAATCAAGTTGAATGAAGATCAAAGCAACGAGTCGACCTTGAAACTTTCAACTTTCCCAAATCATTTATATCGTTTGATCCGAAATTAAACTGTCGAACCCTCGCATCAACGTTATAAATATTCAAATCAACATTGGAGAAGATCAAAGAAGTGATTTCTGCTCCAATATTCAAATCAAAGTTCTTGAAGGAAGAATCAGAGAATTAGATTAAGGATTGTACTCCAATTTTTTATTTTAATCAATATAAATTCATTTGTCACTATTTTTTTGTGTTTTTGTTTACAAACATAAAAATTTATTGTGTACAAGACCTTCTATCTTTGAAGAGCATGAGAAACTGCAATTTCTTGCATTATTACATTACAATACCACCACAATATATCCATGTACTTACAGTGAAGGATGCAGCTATGCAATTGAACCTTGCAACTTGCAAGCTTCAATAGCAATCTTTCGACAGATGGTCACCATCCAAGTTTCACAATATATAACTCAACCTGCAACTTGCAAGCAACCTAACAAATGGGCAAGAGAAAAGAAACTGAAAGCACAGAAAAGAAGATGCTCCCGGTAGAAGTATACTAAAAGGAAAGAAAAATATAAGAGATGAAAAAAACCAAATTACCATTGAGGGCTTTTGCATAACAAAATTTACAATGTACTGAAGAACACTTTCATCGAAATGATTGACAACGAAATAATTAATAAAAGTAATGTATTGAGAGTCTCTTGAGGTCCCATGCTGTCTAAGATGTCAAGAAAATGGTTCTATAAAACTATAATTATAAAGCCAATCAGTAACAATAATTAAAAGTATTTCAAGCCATATGACCTTAGTATTGTCAGTGATGGGTACGGAGTTTATAAATAAACTATTTTTGAATAAATGGAAATTGGGGACAGAACAAGCAGATGAATATAAGATATTCTGTTTGGAAGCAAACATCAAAATCCCTCAAGGATATAGACATTGGATATCTTCTACGCATGAAATATTCAGATGTCTTCCATTCCATTAATTCAAAGATAGAGGATTTTAGTTTCTGGCAATGTTTCCTAGAAATAAAAAATTAAAGTCTGTACTTCCCTATAAATGAAAAATTTCTGAACTTAACCATTACTCAACGACCTCACAGAAAAAGGACCATTTATCAAATTAATGAACTTGTGAACTTGCATAACCATGAGAAAGTATATTATCCACAAAACATACTGAACACATCAATTTAGTAATTATAAGATTTAGAAAATGAAATCACATAAATGAAGTAAATCCCTCCACGCAATGAATAACTTAACTTGTCTGTGATCACCACCGAGAAAAACAATCAACTGATCTCAATATCTCAACAGTAACTTAACCTGCTATTGAATCGATAAAAAAACATGAGGAATGATACCATCAAAGCTAACAAACAATGATGCAACCGTCAACAAAGATAAGGAACAGCACCATCCAAGCAGTTAAGACAATGATGCAATATTACAGCCTCAGACATGGATTTATTAAGTCTTTGCTTGTACATCTGCTTTACATCTTGCTTCTTGAACTCTGCAAAATGGGCGGCCACATCTTGTCCCCCCACACATCCTCACAGGCATCAAACATGAAACGTCTCACAGCCAATATCCCCATCCAAATAAGGGTACGCATAATGCATACTTGGAGAAGTGATTGTCGGAAGCTTCACTTACCAGTTTCATATCATTGAATAAAATGGACATCAAGAACTCACAAACCTTCATAACATGAATAAGTGGGGCATATTTGGAGTCTCTCTTTCAAGGAGGAGGAAAGCATTTTGACAACGAAAAGAAAAAAAAGAAAAATAATGAGCTCTAGAAAAGAGTAGAAAAAAGTACCAGTTATGACATTGGATATCTTCTACGCATGAAATATTCAGATGTCTTCCATTCCATTAATTCAAAGATAGAGGATTTTAGTTTCTGGCAATGTTTCCTAGAAATAAAAAATTAATGTCTGTACTTCCCTATAAATGAAAAAATTCTGAACTTAACCATTACTCAACGACCTCACAGAAAAAGGACCATTTATCAAATTAATGAACTTGTGAACTTGCATAACCATGAGAAAGAATATTATCCACAAAACATACTGAACACATCAATTTAGTAATTATAAGATTTAGAAAATGAAATCACATAAATGAAGTAAATCCCTCCACGCAATGAATAACTTAACTTGTCTGTGATCACCACCGAGAAAAACAATCAACTGATCTCAATATCTCAACAGTAACTTAACCTGCTATTGAATCGATAAAAAAACATGAGGAATGATACCATCAAAGCTAACAAACAATGATGCAACCGTCAACAAAGATAAGGAACAGCACCATCCAAGCAGTTACGACAATGATGCAATATTACAGCCTCAGACATGGATTTATTAAGTCTTTGCTTGTACATCTGCTTTACATCTTGCTTCTTGAACTCTGCAAAATGGGCGGCCACATCTTGTCCCCCCACACATCCTCACAGGCATCAAACATGAAACGTCTCACAGCCAATATCCCCATCCAAATAAGGGTACGCATAATGCATACTTGGAGAAGTGATTGTCGGAAGCTTCACTTACCAGTTTCATATCATTGAATAAAATGGACATCAAGAACTCACAAACCTTCATAACATGAATAAGTGGGGCATATTTGGAGTCTCTCTTTCAAGGAGGAGGAAAGCATTTTGACAACGAAAAGAAAAAAAGAAAAATAATGAGCTCTAGAAAAGAGTAGAAAAAAGTACCCAGTTATGACAGTTTAATTTAAGCCTAGCATCTCGTGTAAATTAATTGTTTCTCTAACGAATTTTGAATTAGGGTATCAACATTTTCATCTTCCAGTCGAGGTAGAGTGATCAACACCTCAGCTTTTTGTAATCGACCTCTCTTGCTTGCAGGAGAGCTTGTTGCATAACTGGTAAAGTAATTCCTGCCACCTGCCACCGGCCATGAAGCATTTGTAATGAAGAGTTATTGCCCCAGGCTTTATGACTAATGATCATTAAAAGACAAAAAATAAGACAGCGATATTTCAGATCGAGTGGAAATGAGTTGCATACTCAATCACATCTAGGCGAAATGATTAACTGAATATACAGAAACACCTGTTACTTTAACTGGAACGTGTAATGCCAAGCAACCTCCACTGACCAAAGCCATGCTGTCGCAAGCAAGTACAATATATGAAAATTCCATCATCATTCATATGTGTATTTTTACTTTCAAACAAGCAAAAGACCAGAAAATATCTGTAACAACACGAGTAACAATTGAAAAGAAAAACACAAAAAAGCAGCGGACGAGTTCAGAAGAGTAATGGAAAAGAAAACCTAACACAAACTTGTTCAGGAGCACAAAATGTTCAACAAGTCGTATAGGCAACCCCAAAGGTAACTTGCATGAGCCCTGACAAGACACCATTAAGACACTAAAGATCAGGAAACATGATTAATTGCAAATCAGTTTTAGGAGGCAATCAGTCAGTACATATATAGAGAATAAAAATTAAGTCACCTTAACCAGTAGATGGAAGCAAGTTATCCTCAAACTGTACAAAGAAAGCATCAAACTCATCCAGACACCAGATGCACATTTTCGTATTCCATGTGTAACTTTGAAAATCAATGCATCAAGTCATCCTTCCCTACAAATAAGAGTCTCTTTACCTAACCATTATCCAAGGCCCTCAGCGGAAATAAAAACATCTAGCAAATTAATGACCTTGTGAACATCCACACTAATAGACTGAACAGATAATATTTAGTACTGATATGATTCAGAAAATAAAAATCACATTACTGAAGTACAAATTCCATGTCAATAGGTGTAAGCATAACCCATACTTTAGTTGTGAAAGTGTTCAGCATATGTTGATGAATCACTACCATAATATTTCTTAAGAGCAAAAGAATATTTAATCTCGCCATATGCTCGTCTTGCCCAGGTGCCATGAGATTACGAAGCCTGAGAATGAGAATAAATTATATATACAAACATATGAGCTTGACACCTGATTGTTATCAGGGCAAGTGTCTGGATACTTTTACTTTGTGCTTGCATCTGGAAAATGATATAGAGAAATGCTGGGATTTATTGAAAAGCAATAGTAAGCTGCGGAATAAATCCATTTAAATACAAGTACAGAGAACACATAACAAACCATGAAACAGGACAGCTGTGGCGTTCAAAAAAGAGAACCACATCTGAATTTTGGAAAACGTACGAGATAATGCAGAAAAGTCTGTATTCAGTCTGTATTCCTGGACCTTCTTTTGTGTAGTTTGAGAAATGGGTAAATCTTCATTGGCTGAAGGCTTTCCCAGTTCCTGTGTTAAAGTCAATATAGTGCACTTGAACTCAATGTATCTGCAGAACTAACCCCGACATATATTTAAACGGATAAAAATTGCTCTAACCCAAAGCATAATTTTCAATTCAATATGAATAAGCAAAGATTTAATCCAAGAAATGTGTCCCCACAGGGTATATGAAAACAGACAGTGAAGTACCTAAAATTTGATTTAATATCTCGCTCCATCCGTCGAGTCTCACAACTTAAGAAACTGTTGCAGAAAATTTTTACTTTCAAACAAGCGAATGAACAAAAATAAGCTATAAAAACATCAATGATAATAGAAAAGATAAACAAAAAAACCAGCAGACGAGTTCAAAAGACTGCTGGAAAAGAAAACCTAGCACAAACTTGTTCAAGATCACAAGGTAATCAAACAAGTTGCAGAAGCAACCCCAAAGGTAACTTGCATAAGCCCTGAAAAGACACTAAAGAGTTACCCAAAAAAAAAAAAAAACAAAAACAAATTGAAAATACTTTACCACACAACTCGATATAGATGATGTAATCTTGTATACGTGTTTCCAAGTGCAGTGCTAATGACCCCTTAAAGGCTCCGAAAGAGAAAATAAACGCAACAGTAACACCTTGCCACCATGTCAGGAATACAGTCAAATTAAATGTCAAGACTTGATCAGCATATGAAAGTTCGACAACTTCATACCGTAAAGCAGAAAATTTCGCACACAAAATTATATGAAAAAACATCGAAATCTTAGAACAAAAGCACCATCTTAGTGATGATAATATTATTGCACGCATTGAACTAAAGAGAGACGTAGGGACTTCAGATGCAAGGAAATAGCTCATTAACAGTGCCAATTTTTCCGAACCAGTTATAGCAGGTCTCTTTGACATGAAAACATATATAACCCGCTTTGAAGTTATCCGAGTATAAACAAAAGGTATACAGAGGTGAAGTTTAACAAACTTTCATGCTGCGCGATTTACAAATAATGTGTGCTCATGGAGGCAGGTATTTTCACTGTATTAGTGCATACATCTTTTGATATCCAATTAATCCACATATTTTAATCCGCTTTGCCCTTCCTTAAATAAAAATAGAAGAAAAATTCAATTCCAAATTACTTTGACGGAGTAATAAAAATGTATGTCGTAACATTTACGGTACATTTTGCCATCACCAGGTACTTAAACGCCTATGCAAGTTTGACTTCCTACTTATTCAACTAAAAAAGTTGATGAAACTCAAGAAGTCATATTTCAATAAAATGAACATCATAAACCGGAGACAATTAACGGAGCAATTATCAATGAAACTTGAAGTTGCATATTCTACTTTTTGTCATAAGGCTTCTATGATCTTTCTTTACAGGAACATTTAAAACCAGTAAGTCCCAGATCGTTGTATTATGGTTAGTGTACGCGAGCAATCAATATAGAATTGAAGTAAGATGATGCATTAGAATAAACCAAAAAAGGAAAAAGAAATTCAAATAGCACCGTGACAAACCTGGTGATGAGCAAATAAACCTCCCTTCTTGCTTGATTTGGTTCTACACCAGATCGCCAAGCATATCCATTATATCAGTTGCTAGAACAAAGAGAAGCATATCCATTATATCAGTTGCTAGAACAAAGAGGGTCGGTTAAAATTGGATTATGGATGTGTCCATCAGAAGCCTCGCAGCCTGAAAAGAACACTATTACTTCCAACGGCACCTAATTTATGGGTGGAAGGTAGAAGGAAAAAGAAAAAAGAAAAAAAAAAGAAAAATCAGCAACCCCCTGACTTCTTCCCAACCTTGGGTTGCAATACCGGCGCACAAGCTACTTTTTCTTAGCTGCTCTGAATTCTACTTTAGATGTTTTCTTTCACAAGGTAGCACATCTATATAGCAAAGTCAAAACTTGTGCACTTGAACTCTCTGTGTATCAGCAGAACTCACCCCGACATGTATTTAAATGGATAAAAGCTGCTCTAACCCAAAGCATATATGCATTTTATAAGAATAAGAAAAGACTTAATCCGAGAAACTTGTCCAGCTGGGTATTGAAAACGACAGTTAAGTGCCTTAATGTGATGTAATATTGTGCTCCACCCTTCGAGTTGCAGAACTTAAGAAACTGCTGCATAAAGTTTTTTATTGCAAACAAGCAAAGGAATGGAAAAAATCTATAAAAACACAAGTAATTATAGAAAACGAAAAACAAAAGATCAGCCGACGAGTTCACAAGATTGATGGAAAAGAAAACCTAACACAAAATAGCCAAGGATGCAAAAATTATAGTGGCATGTTCAGCTGGAGAAACAATGAGTTCAAGAAAAAATCTTCCAGAATGATTACTGTAATAAGCTCTAACATGAAATATATGGCTCAAAACCAAGTAAATGAAAAACTTGTGCATCATATTGTCAAATGTAACCTCATTTGTTAAAGCTTATATTTTTGTTGTGGACACTAAATCAACAAGTACAGATTCATTTACCAAAAATAAAACTTAAAAGTGCCGTAGACATACAACTTTCTGATTCAGTTTGTACTTATCTTGTGTAGATCACCAGCACGGACACGAGACTGCTCTACTGCTATTAATAAGAAATAAGAAGAGAGAGTGATGCTGCACTGTTCGATCAATTGATTCCAAGCATTACAAAATCAGAGTTTGAAGATTTTAGCAGCAAAAGAACATTCAAACTTGCCATATACCTGGTTTAAGGGTGCCATTAAATTACACCTGAAAATGAAATAAATCAAATCCTTCTACTTTTGCTCTTGTTTCACTAAATTTATATGGAGAAATGCTGGGATCCATGGAAAAGCAATGAACTGCACAACAAAGTCTGTTTAAATATGCGAAACAGAGAATGGATACAAAACCATGAAACAGGGCAGATGAGGATTCAGAAGAAAAAACCACATCTGACTAATACAATGAGTACAAGCTACTGCAGCCACAATGTGCCTTAGTATTATGCTCCATCCTTTGATGGTGAGAGCTACAGCTATACTTCTGTCATTTTCATAAGAACAAAACTCAGAAAATCAATGTCAATGCATGATACAAATGTGCCTAGATGCTTATCTTCATACCAATTACACAGAGACAAAAAAAAGGAAATACTTTACCACACCCCTCGACACAGATGATGTATTATAGTATACATGTCGGCTAGAATATTGATCGGCTATAATTTTAGAAAAGAAGCGATAGACAAAATTTTAGATTCAAAACAACATCCAAAAATCTAAATAACAAGTATGAGTTTTACTTTTCAAAAATTCAACCTCAACTTTTACACACGAGAGCTATTTTTCAAAAATAGGAGTTATCTACAGTAGTTTTTTTTAAACAAAAAGAAATTAGGTCCGTCCCACAAGAGCTAATGGTATGTGCTAAGTTTAATATAGAAAACCCATGCACTTAGTTCTAAGAAGTAGAGGATCAAAGTCGAGACATATAAAGATCAACTTTATACATTTATTCCAATAGAAATATGCATTTAACAAAAACATTATTTGAGGGTCATCTTGTAAAATGTATACGTATGAAAGAGATGTGTAAATAAAATTTTAAATTATGACGTTCAGTAATATATAGAATGTAAAATATTATTATGTAACAAAAAAATATTCATTTGACTTATCAAAGAAAAAGAAAACCTACACATTTCGATTGATGCTAGATACAAAGCATGACAAAATTCATTATGCTGGAACTCAGTGAAGAATACACATAATATTAGAAGTCACATTCCATTATTTATTTGCCCCATATGTTAAATGTCAAGAAACATTTTCTTAAGATGTAAATTTGTATCTGAATTATCTTTCTACAAATATCGTGTATGCGTCAAGGGCTTGGCATTCTTTAAATTCAACATCAGCACCATGAGGAAAACTCTTAGTTTAATCCAGTCTAGAAAAAATGAGTTATACTAGGATGGCCTTCTTTAGGTTGCCTGATCATCAGTTAATATTTTTATTAAAACATAATGATGGCATTAAAAATCTACCTCTTCATATCTTAGTACCTGAACCAGCTGAGGCATGAAAAAAGTCACTCTCTCAGGTGGATATGATTCCAACACCGTGAGAACATAAGCCATGACTCGCGGGTGACCTTTATATGCTGGAGTAAGGAACTCCAAAGCCTGCGTAATTGAACAAGGTACCCAATGTGGCAACTGTTCCAGAAGTGTGGAGTTCTCATCCACTGCTTTGGGTGTGACAAAATATGGCAAAGCTTCAGGAATGCTGCGGATCTCCAATATATGAGACTATACGAGAAAAATCAAAGAATAAGCAAAAATCAGTAAACATATAAATTTCAAACATCAAATTCAGTTGAGCGAGAGCGGATTGGGGGTTTGAAGAAAAACAAAGACGAAGCTTTGTTCCTCAGCAAAGTGTTCACTTATTTTTCGCCAGGTTTCATTCGATTTGTTGTGAATTGATGCAAGAGAAGGTGTGATATAATCCTTTTCAATTCACTTTACAGTTGTGTCACACAAAGATGATATAGTCTCGTTCTTTCACCAGGAAATCAGCTTGCACAATATGAATACAACCAAAACAGATAACAAAATAATCAATCTATATCACATTAAACCTAAGCATATCAATGAATAGGGAAATATCAATGATACATAACAACACAAAGAAACTTAAATTTCTCCACGACAAAGTGTGTTACCTGCGGTCATCCCATCAAATCCCGAGAGAAACCATACTCGCTTCGTAATCGTGCAACGAGAGCTAGGAACAACAACAATAACCACAACCACAACAATACAACAACAATAACCACAACCACCACAAGAACCACGACCACAACAACAACAACAACAACAATAACCACAACCACCACAAGAACCACATCCTGATAAGTGAATTTTTATTTGGATACGAATATGAAATCCAAATAAATCCAAAGCAGCAAGGTACAAGAAACCATAATATATAAACCCTAAAAATATTATATCTATGAACTTACTTTCAAGAATTCCACAGTGCCTGTGTTTTTTTTTTTTTAGTAAACATGCTACCGAGCTTGAGAACCAACAACTCACAACATTCTCATACAGTAGTGCTCTAATACAAGATTGTCAATATGTAGTCACATGCAGTTCATACTACACGGCTTCTAAGAGCGACTAAATTTCTTCTTCCTGGAATAAAACAGGAATCCCCATCACATTGAGTGCACCAAGGGAAAAAGAGTCATAGACAGTCTAAGCAGCTGCACTCTCCTGTTGGTGATCAAGAAACCACTCGCTTGGCCACCATTCCGGCCTAATTGTTTCTACATACACATCTTTCTCTCCTTTTATGTTCAAAGAGTTGGTCCCTTTGAAAGCTTCCTCCAGGCGCAAAAGTCCTAGACCACGAGATCCAATTGCAGTTGTGACTGTCCCAGCTTTCTTTTGAGATGTCGCATCCATCACTTCTGAACCAGGAGCAACTTTTTGCTCCACCTCTTTTCCGCTTCCATTTAGAAATCTCAAAGGAAACAAACGCTTTCGGATAACTCCACGGTGATGTGTACGAGCTATGAGTTCTTGCCCAATATAACATCCTTTGTCAAAGCTTATCGCATTTAGGCCAGCAAGATTGTATTCTAGTGGTATTGCCTCGCCTTTTGGGATCTCAGTAGAGCCTTCAGCAACTCCCTTGTCTAATCTCCAGAGAAGAAAGTTTCCTTCATCTGCGTCTTTATCGGACTCAACAAGAGGTGGTGTTGCATTGGAAGGAAAGATGCCCCTATATCCAAGACAAGCCAATCTTGGATCCTTATTCCAATGCCAACCAAGATTATTTCCACCAATAGAATCGACTTCTGATTCTTGTTGAGGTGAAGACTTAGCTTCCAGGTTTCCACCAAATCGCTGCCAGCAAGAGAAATCTTCTGCCACATTCTCAATGTCAACCCTAGACCTCAAACGATATCTTTTTAAGGTTGCCAGGAGCTCATCCAGGACAGACCCATCGACATCGGCGTAAATCTCCAGATCGCCGCCGGGGTCTGACCCTGTCCGGTCGTCAGACCGGGTTGGTCTGTAGAGAAAGAAATCATAAAGAAACCTTCCTTGAGGAGTCAACATTGCTGCGTACAGCGGAGGCGTCATAACCGCCGGCATGTTACTCTCATCCGCCGGGTCGCCTAAACTCCGGACGTCGTTGGTGAGCAGTCCCTGGAGGAATTTAATTGTTTCCGGCCCTTTGAATCGGATAACGGATCGGGTTTTGAGAAGGCAGGCAGACTTCTTGCCGCCGCCGCCGCCGGATTTCGTGGAGGCGCTCCTGACGGCGCAGTAATCACACGAAGCAGTGACCGGCTGCCTTGGGCTGAAGATTGATCGAGCGACCATCATCGTCGTATTGATTTTACCTCTAATTGCTGCTGCCATTCTCGACGAAGAAAATAAAAGAAACAAACCTGAAAGAAGAATAAATTGAGTTTGGGGCGCTATTTTATACAAGGAGATCGCGTCATAAATTGATTTTGGGGCGCTATTTTATACAAGGAGATCGCGTCATATCACAGCGACTTCTTTTCTTCCTTATCACGATTCTGTCTAACGGCTATCTCTAAACAGTAATTAAACATGTCGGTTAAATTGTAATTTGGGAAAATTACTAAAACACTCATAAAATAAATTTTTTATCTACAAAAACCCGTGAAAATATTTTTCAATTTCAAAAACTCATTTTCACAACTTTTTCATTCCAATAAACCAAAACATCGGTTCTAATGACTTTTGGGACTAAAATACCCTTTGTTTATTAAGTTACGTATTGATTATTTTATGCTTTTTTATCAGATTTTTTTTCTTTTAAAATTTTCAAATTGATAAATCGTATAATACGGATTTTATTTTTTAATATTAAATATTTTATACATCTTTACATAATTTATTTTTTATTTTAATATGGCAATCATCTAAAATTAAATTCTTTAATAAATTTTTAAAAAGATTAACAAAAACTGAAAAGTTAAGATTAAAATCAATTAGTATCAATTATCGTTATAAAAGTTCTGAATAAATAAATCTCTACTCAAAACTACAATTGATTAATTTTTAATCTATAAAAATAAGGGCGATTAGGTTTATAAATTTATTGACCCTAAACTTTGGGAGTTTTGGAATGAAAGTTGGTCGAATGGGCTTTTTGGATCGAAAAATATTTTCATGGGTTTTTTTAGATACAAAAGTTTTTTTTTGGTGGGGGGGGGGGGGGGGGGGGGGGCCCGGGGGAGTAATTTTCCCTCATAATTTTGGGTAAATTGGGCTTTTGGGAATTATATAAGGACGGATCGAAAAAGGAAAACGCTATGTTGTTATTCGCTGGGTACATCACTGTAATTCTATAAATCAAAATTAATAAGGGAATTTATTTAATTACTTTAATTTGTTAGGCTCTGTTTTGATGTATTTTCATTTAATTTTCAACCGTTATTTTCCAAAATGCATTGGGAATGAGTATTTTTATTTTTGTGTGAGAAAAGTGAAAAAAGTAGGTGAGTTTGGTAGTATTTTCGAAAATAGTTGAAATTGGTGAGTGTGGTATGTAAAATGATTGAAAAGTAATGATTAGATTGATAATGTTGGATTTAATGGTGAATATTAATGATGTGTTTTAAAAAATTTGATAAAATTTTAAGTAGAAGAGAGAGAAAGGTTTAAAAAATTGACAGTAAATGAGAGAGAAAAGTGACATAAAGAAAATGTGAGATAAGTGATGTGAGATGTAATTTTATAGAAATGACTGAAATTTATTGGGAACGTGAAAACAAATATAAAAATAAAAATATTTTCAGTTAAAAATAATGTAAAATGTGTATTTTCATTTTCAAATGAAAATGAAAATGAAAAAAACAGATAGCAAACATAAACAAACAGGCCCTTAGATTTTCAATTTATTTTAGCCAGGCCCATGTTGAATTGGACCAGCCCAATTAAATGATAATCGGCCCTGTACCGACACCGATAAGGAAAGTTAAAACTTACAATTGTTTACAATTCTCCCCCAACGTAAAACTCACCATACATCTATTTTACGCTATCAATATCACAAATCATATTATAATATTTAAAATGAATACCACTAATGGTTCCATCTCTTTCCTATGTGGATAATGATGTGGACAAGTTCTTCTTGCATCATTTTGCCACAATGGATTGTTACCTAAAATAATTTTATATCTAATTTAATAATTATAACTTATATTCATTATTATGAATATATTACAATTACTTAATTCAAACTTACCAAAAAAAAAAAAAAAACTTACCAATAATAACTATTTGTAGTATATGTATGAAAACCATCATCTAATTCAAACTCACCAAAACTAGCCAATCAATTACAGATTTAAGGTATAAATCAAAATTTATGCACATGGTCTTTTCTCCGTATTTGATTATTTGAAACACTCAATTGGAAAGTTCCTTAAATATTTTTAATATTTAATTAGGTAAACGTAACTTATAATAATAACTATGGAATATATGTATATATAATGTGTGTGTATATATGTATTATAATATTTAAAATGAATCCAAACTCATGGTTCCATCTCTTTCCTACGTGGACAATGAGGTGGATAAGTTGTTTTTAATCTATTTTGCCATGTAAATATGTTACCATTTTTAATTTATTCATAATAACTTGCGTATTCTAAATTATTTGATTCAAATTCTCTCATTCATATACAAATATTTGTTGGGAAAAACTCTAGCGTGATAACGGGCGGTGTTTATAAAGATGCAAAATGGTATGTCGAGGCATAAGTTTTCAATTACTCGCGTTCCTTAAGACAATATTGCCCCGCTCTCGGTGGTTACGAAATACGGCAATTTATCTCCCAAGATACAACGACGCAAGACGAGAGTAGTACCACTACAAATTCTTGGATATAGCGAATAAAATACTTGTTCCAAACTCTCTCAATGGACATGAAGGACTAATTGCTTATCTATACATTTAATATGCAGAACTGTTCTTACAATATTAAAATAATATTTAAGAATATTTTAAGTACTCAAATTAATAGTAAGTAGTTCTTAAAATAACATTTAAGAACTCCAAGAATATTTTGAATGCTCAATTTAACATTTAATATTTTACACTATTCTTAAAATATTATAATTAATATTCAAGAAACAAAAGAATTCTCAAAAATACTCAAAATAGTATTTAGAAGAAGAAGGGAGAAGAGAATATGATTATGGGATGTTTAATTTCAAAATATGGGGGTCTATTTATAGAGAATAAAGAGTTTTGGGTCAAAAGTTGCAATTTTTCGTACATTGCAGAATGGCCCAAAAGTTGTGACTTTTGGGCAAAAAGTCCCCTGAAGCACCTTTTCATTTTAGCCCAACAGTTGTGCCTTGGTTCAACTATTGACAAGGTTCGTGGCCTTGAGTTGCAGTAGATGTTATATTTTTGGTTTATTAGTTACGTTGAATTGAGAGTCGGATATATTAATATACTATTAGTTGATTTTTAATATTGTTGTATAGTATTGTAACTGGTTTTTATAATCATAGTAATTTTGATTTATATTTGCGTTACATATTCACTATGAGGACGCTTCAACCTTAAAAGTCATAAATTGAAAATCATCTTTTCAAAGTGAAGATATTCTCTTGGAAAAGTTCCTTGATGATGCTATATCGTATAATCTTTTTGAGTCATTGTTCATTAACAAAGTTGGTATAATTTTTTAATTTTTAGTGTAAAGAGATTTTTTGATTTATTATTCATTAAGATTTTTAATTTCTCATGCTAATCTGTTTGATTTTCATATCATTGAGACTTGGGAGTTCTCAACTTTTGGTTAGGCTCGAATTTTTGAACAAGTAAACTTTTTTTTTTTTTGAACCATTGGAATAAACCAATTTTCTTTTTTTTTTCTTTCTAAATATGTTAAAGAGACTTGGGACCTCTCAACTTTTAATAATAACTTGAAATATGGAACTGAACAATTAGGTTAGTTAGCAACAAAATTTCTTAATATTTTAACTACTTTTTATAATATTTATTTTGGAGCTCTCCATATTTATAAAAAGAGCAGAAGTTAATTTTGTGAATTTTTATGAATTTGTTTCATCTTTAAAGAGCAGAAGTTTTATTACAATAATCGTGTAATGAAATGTAATTAATCTAACGAGTTATCTTAAGTTTTGGTTGTATTTCGAAGTTCCACTACAAAAGATATAAGAAATTATATTGATTTTTATGTAGCACAAATTTCAAAAGGTAAAAATTTTAAAGGGGAAGTTTTTTTTTTTCATGTAAGTAAGGTGAAGATCACCATAACAATGTAAAGTTGTATGATATTTGCGAAAACTATACTTTTGGTCACGTATATTAGGGGTAGCAACTTTGGGATAATTTATTTTTCAACTTGCAATTAAGTTCAGTATCTTTTAATTTTGGGACAATTTTGGTCTTCCTAAGTTGGAAAACTGTAAAAATTGGGAATTTTACATCTAATTTGGGAATTTATGAATTTTGTATTTAAATTGAGCTTTTGCTGATTTTGGAGGGAAAACATTGGGACCTTTGCTAATATTATATTTATATATATTTTTGCCAATATTATATTCTTCTCACATAATCATTTGTATATAGTAATTTAAATTTCAATCGAAGCCCTTATTTAATAATATAAGGTACTCACCATTTCCATAGCCTGTAGGCGCATATAAAGTAGTATCTATAATAAGAGCTATATAAGTATCTAAGAGCATTGGGAAGTAATTTGTTTCAATAAAATATGTGAATCTGTTAGTAAAGAAATATTTTTATTCTCGTACTATAAAATATTTTTATTATCTAAAATTCAATTAAAGTATGAAAAATTCATAAATAAATAATAAAAACAACATGTGATTATGAAGCTAAATATTTTAATTAAATATGTTCCTACTATGACATTGAAATTTGTGATTTTTTATTTTTATTATGTATATATATTTATAAACACTTATAAATATTATATACGATATTTAATAATGTCAATTTATATTATTTATGATATTAAAAAAGTTGTGAGAATCAATAAATAAAGAAAAGAATAGATAAAACAAGTTAACCTATGAAAAATGAAAGAAAATCCCTCCAATTTCTCGCTAAAGTATGAAAAAAATACAATTCTCCCTTCAAAGTGCAAAATCCCCAATTTTCCCTTCAAAATCCGAAAATTCCCAAATTTGTAGAACTTTCCCGGCACCGTAAGACCAAATTGCCACAAAATTATAAGATGTTGGACTTAATCACAAGTTGATAAAGAAATTGTCCCAAAGTTGTCACCCCTTGATATATAGGGCCAAAATTGCATTTTTTCCCGTGATATATTTTCATCAATTGTAAAAATCATTAATTATTTTAAGGGCAAATTGCACTTTGCACCCCTGAACTATCCAGTTTGTCTCGTTTTGGTCTCTAAACTATTAAACGTAACAAAATGGTCTCTTAACTATCAAACATAACAAAATGGTCCCTCAACTTAATGAATTGTTATATTTAATAGTTTAGGGATCTAAATGAGACAAAGTTAATAGTTTAGGGGTACAAAGTGTATTTTGCCCTTATTTTAACATAATGTTATTGAGTCTGATTATCATCTTTGTCAAAATTTTCCAAATGCTTCCCTGTGCAAAGCAAGTAGGGGTGTAAACGAACCGAATTGAACCGAATGAGATGTTGTTCAAACTTGTTTGAAATACAATCGAATTTCAATGTTTGTGTTTGAGCTTGTTTGATTAGTAATCGAGCCGAGCTCAAACGAGCTTTAATCGAGTTGAACACGAGTCGAGCTCGAGTAGTTTGATTTTGTTGTATATATTTTTATTATTTTTTACTAATCGAGCCGAGTTCGATCCGAACTTCAAAACTTATCAAACACAAAAAGTTGTTCAAGCTTGATTTGATAAGTTAACGAATCGAGCTCAAACGAGCTTTTAACGATCGAGTTCGAGCCGAGTATCGAGTAGTTTGGTTCGTCTTTCATCCTAATCGCAAGGGCAAACAACTATTTAAATATATATTAAAGATAATTACGTAAAATTACAGCTGTTAATTAATGTTCAACAGACTAAAATCGTCAGTGTAAAGCTAATAAGGAAATTTACGTAAACTTAACGCTAGTTTAAAGTTTTAACGGTCGATTAGATTCCTCTATATATACCCTTTAGTTTCGTTCTGAAATTCCCTCCTTTTTATTAAACGCTGATATTCTTCTTCTCTTACTTTCTGGTAACACAAAATTAAAATTAGGGATTAAAACTAGGGTTTTCTCCCAAATTTGGGAGATTGGTTGAAGAAATTCTGTTCAATGTCTCCATCAATTGTTCGTTCAAACGTTGTTTATGGTGAGACAGTTTATTTTCTTTATTTTCGTTGTTTCTGTGTATCGATTCATATGTAATTTCTTTATTTTCGTTATTTCTCTGTATCGATTCATATGTAATGTATCGATTCTAAGAATACGCTCAATTGATGACAGCTCTCATCTGTAATGCTCCCTTCAAATACATATTCATTCCTTATACTTGGAACTTACTTTTATGTTCTCTATTAGAATATCAAGGTTGTATACAAACTCTGATACCTAATTTTTCCAGAAAGAATAATAAAAATCTATTATCTACAGAAGGAGGAGATGGATGCCGTAAAGATACAATCGGAGATGGGTGCATCCTTGCTGACTACAAAATTCAGAAAGAGTCAATGCTCCGCTTGGTCCTTCGTCTTTGTTACTGGCAAGACTATCAATCAGCGACGTAATCGATAACGTCAAAACTGTGATTCAAGACTATTAACTGGAGGTTGAAATTTCTGACACCAGTGCTGGAAAGTAGCTAGAGGGATGGCTGCACTTTGGCAGACTACAATATCCAGAAGCAGTCCACCCTTCACCATGTCCTCCGTCTTCGTGGTGGTTTTCAAGTGTTCTGCTTCTTGTTGGTTGGTGTGTGGGGTATTTGTCATGTTATTTATCTGTTTATGCTATTTTAATGGCTTATCTTGCATTGTTAACACATTGTGACAGTATTTTAATTGATGTTGTTTGATTTAGTCCTTTAAACAATGAAGTTCAGAGATGTTGATTTGTAGGGAAGTAAAAGCTTCATTTGTAGGGAGATTTGCTCTAAAGCAATTTGATCCTTGATGCCTCTGAGCTGGTAGATGGACAAAATTTGGCCACCGATTTCGCGGGCTATAAGAAGCAACTTAGCCAAGGAATAAAGTAGAAGCTGTCTTGAAACAAGTATAAGTTATCTCTTAAATAAAGTTCTGTTAATGTCTACTCTTATTAGTTCTTTCTGTCATAAATCTGTCTGAGGCAGTCCCATTGCATCATTGTCCGCAGGTTATATAATTATTGAGATATTGAGACCGACTGAATATTTTCCTGGGTGGTGATCAAAGACAAGTTAGTGATTAGGCAAAGGAATTTTGCTGCCTTATAAGTGTCCAGTACTTGAGTAATGTGATTTTCATTCTCTGAATCTTATCCACACTAAATTTATATGTTCAGTATGTTTAGTGGATATTATTCTTTTTCATGGTTGAATCAATTTGCTAAATATAATACTGTTTCCTGTGAGGGCCTTGGATAATGGCGAAGTTCAGAAATTTTAGATTTCTCGGAAAGTACAGACTTTAATGGTAGGGAAGTACAATGTGATGCATTGATTTTCAAAATGACATGGACTTCATGGTACTTGACCAGTCTCTATATACTGACTCAATAGTCAAATGGTTGACAGTGTTTAAACGACTTTTCCTTTTCTTTCTTTTATTCGTATGTTTGTTATTTGTTGCTGGTATTTTTGGCAGTCAAGGAGGAGCTTCAATTACTCGAGAAATGATTACTGTTTTGTTTTGATTTTTATGTCTTACAGTTAACATATAATCTCTGCCATCGTTTTGTTAACGAAAGACATTCAAGTCGTGAGTCATGTATAAGTGTATAACCTCTTTTGATTGGATAGGTGTTTGTTACACCCGAGAATCACACTTTGGTTTTATGATTTTCAGTTTCTGCGAGTTCTATCATATTTAGTAAGTTTTTCTGGTTCTTTGTAATATGTTAGTATTATCCTTTCCCCCGGTTACTACACTTATCGATATGCAGAGGATTGTGTTTTTTTTCCCATGGGCATTGGAGTGGACCAATCAATATATTGATTTCGAGAGTCATTGTGGATTCAAAAATTTTTGTAGCTGTCGTCCGGTAATTCTGTGGAGTGATGGCAAAAAATGATAGCATGCTGCTGTTGTGATATGAGCAACTACTTTGATTAGCCATGTCTTTGCTCCAAGCCACCAAACCACCGTCTGTGCTCCAAGCTACCATCACCATCAACTGACCAACCTTCATCCTGGTTATTATTTTTCTGAATTTTCTAATATTATCATCCGTTTCAAGAGGCAGTTGTTTATATATATTTTCATTGGCGATAACCCTCCACTAAAGTAAGTTATTTTGTGCGATAGGAAGCAAGTTTATGACTGCTGAACAATCCACAATTATGATTGACCTGCAACAAGTGGGCATGATGTTGAAGTATGCTAGAAAATCACAGATAAGCAATACCTGCATTGAACTACTTGATATCACTTTTCACTTAATATTTACATTCCTTATATGTTTGTTTCTATACTAAAAGTATTTAAGTTCTTGGGCTTTATGTCTGGTGGATGGATTCGGAAACGGAAGTCTTTATGAAGGTTAGCTACTGTGAGAATGCATGACTCCTTGGTACTTTAATTTTTCTGCTATTAGTGTCAAACATTTTTTTTTTTATATGTCAATTCCAGATGGCGTTGGTCTTCTTGGTGGAACCATAAGTTATTTTGCCTCATGCGATATTCTTTCGAGGGTTTGGTATTGACATCCTTTCTTCCATCCAAGCTCCAAGCAAAGTAATTTATTATTCAATTTTTTCTCCAAATTTATTGCTTCGTTAAGTACGTTCCAAGATGAGGCTCCATAACGTAAGGTGGTCAAAACCTACTTTCAGTTATAGTAATTATGTGACACTGCTAATTGTCAACAGATAATTGAAAGCATGAAAAGTTGTGCATGTAGTAGTTCTATTCACATGCAACTTTGGGATCACAGCAAATCAGATGTTCATGGTATTATATCCAAAATTAAGCAGGATAACTTATCTATAGTTTAGAACTAACTGCAACATTGTGATAGTTTTTGGGATTGGCTTGGAATTGAGGAATCGTGTATAAAACGCATAATCGAAATATCTTCCTTTTTTTCTCAGTTTTCTGATGTCCTTTATGCTGTGGTCGGCGTTTCTGAGGACGTCATATAGAGAGCAGCATCAGTGGTGGTTGCCATTGCAAACAACAACAATGTTGAGCGACTTTGCCATGGAGTATATCTGCACAAGAGCAGCAACACAAGGTATGAATTGGGTGTGTTTTAATTTACTAAAGTCTTCTTTCTTTTTTCTCTTTCAACCCATATTGATTATGGAAACTAAATGCAGGAGGTCATGGAGTAGATGTTAGCTTTTGATACTTCAAAAGTTTGCGTCTTTTCTTTAAAGATATCTTTCCTCCTCACCTTTAATCATATAGTCGGTATAGTACGTCATAATGCTGTATCTTGCGACCAATTTCTGATATCCCCTTCACTGATTTGACAAATTAGTAAGATCCTAATCTTTTGAAAACTAATTTCTTTGTAACATTTAGGGAATAACAGTTTTTTTTCCCTAATTTCTTCACTATAGTTATATTGTAGAAGTTATTTTTATATTCGGAACAAAAAAGAACAAGAGGGGACTGTATATATATATGAAACGGAAGCAAAACCATCAATTAAACCTAATCTAGAAAACATGTAAATAGAATTGTAACAATTTTTTTGAATGTTTGAAAACAGCTCGAGTAAGATTCCCTATTTTTGTAAGATGTTGAGATCCTTATATAAATATTTATAAATTGTATGTAATATTCTGAATCTTTGTTAGAGTGATTTATATTTCCTAATTTGGAGCTGTTTATTCCAAATTTAATTTTTATTTAATTAAAATAAAAATAATTAGAGATAAAGACACTATCATCACTTGTTTTTATTTATTTATTTCAATACATATATGTCTAGTTACTAGGGAATGATATTACACACATAACTGTATATTTTAACCATAAAAAAGGTTATTTTTTTACCGGTAAATTCCCTCAATACTGTAAACCGTTATGTGAAAATGATTTGTTCACAGTTATGCCTGAGATTTTAACTGATACATCATTTGAAGTCTAAATTATGATTGCCCTTTTCGTCATCAACTGTTCATCTTGCTGTTGCTTTACTGTATTGCTGCTGCTACTTTTATGATATGTTGCATAATTTGCAGGTCATTGGCGTTATAGTAAAGATAAGGTTACGAGACAATAGTAATGGATGCTTTCTGCGGAGATGTAACATCTTCATCATTATGAAACAAATTTTAGGGGTTTTGTCTATTTCGTTAAGCGATTGCAGTTTCGCCATTGTTTAAGTTCTTCACTTCTTTGTGGTTTTAGCTACTTTATTCCATGCAGTTGGATGAGATGAGGTTAATAATATGAAGAAGTACCAGAATTCCTAGAAGAGGTGATACCTTTTAATTTCTTCAGTTATTATGCTGCAAATGTGAAACATTTACGTGACATGAGAATATTAACTGCAGTTTCAGGTGTCATCATTGGACCTCACACGATTACCTCATATGTCTGGGGAAAAATTCATTCCTTGTATTGTTTATATACATCAGATAGATTGGTTTAAGCTCTTGTGGTGGCTTTTATATTTGATGGTGGTGGGAGAAATTTAACTTGGCATAGCTCGACCTTGGTTGTATAAGTTTTAACGTTTTCATTTTCTTTTATGTTTACAATTTATTCTCCCTTGGTTATCTTGATTGTTATTGTATTCCCCAGAAAATTCACCAAACTTAAGTGGCTTCTTCTCTTTTTAGCATCGAAGAATGGACATAATATCACGTGCATGGACTCCTGAAACTAAGAGATTCACATGCAGTGATGTGTTAGTCCTAGTGAGTGGAACTATGGTAGTTAAACTTGGATTACAATTAATTGCCAAAATCAGAGGCTTTGCTGGCTCGGTACAGGTAGTGTCTAAAATCTCCTTTTGCCTTTATTTTGTTTGACTAGTGTCGTTGATTATGTCACTACATTGATTGGGCAGGCACCTATGTTGTTTACAACTGCACCAGCAATTGCTACACCAAAAGAAATTTCAAATTCCGGCTTGGAAGCATCTAATATTGATTTCTATGAAATAAATGAAGCCTTCTCTGTAAGAATCTATACTACATTTCCTTTTTGAAAATCCTTCTGTAGTTTATCTTGAAAAAGATTTTAATTTCATCTTTGTAGGTTGTGGCTCTCGTTAACCAAAGGCTGTTCATCAGGAATGAAAGGTTGGTTCGCAATGACATATTTCTGTCTTAGTCTTTTGACATAGCGACAATGATTGCTGCACAAACAATAAAATCGGGCATATACGATGTAGTAGTTGATGGTGACATGTAAAGCGTGTCTAATGCACCTAAGTATATCCCTACTGGAGGGTTAATATTATGGTTAGTTGAACACATGCTGTACGTTCGTTTCTTATTTCTATGTGGGAACCAACCTATTTGATCAACTTTTCGCTCTTGCTCGACTTTTTTTTAAAGTTTTGGTTAAACTATTTTGTCTTTTATTTTTGTATGCCCAAGGCCAGGGATCCAGCATAAAAAATGAATATGTTCTGTATTTAAAATCAAATTGACTAGTTTATTCAGCTAAGGAAGGGAGTGTCAACAGAAAAAGGATATTGGAAGACATGAAATAGTAAGCGTAATGATGTTTAGTGACGTGCAGAAAAGGATACTTGTTTTTAGTTTTTAACATTTTAATGTTTGTTGTGCAGAGTTTGTCTAGATTGTGCAAACAGATCATGGGCATCATTATCTGCTCACTTTTGAAGCAATACAAGGTATGCATTGGGTGCATTTTAATTTACTAATTTCTTTTTTTCCTCTTTCAACCCATATCTTATTATGAAATTAAATGCAGGAGGCATCGCTGGGCAGTTATAGACAAAGCTTATATGCATCACACATGGAGATCATCGCATTCATCAGATCATTTGTTCCTAATGGGCGGGAACACATTTCCATCAGACCATGTGACTGTTCTAATGGACGTTCTCTATTTGCATAGTTCTGAAACATTTCGACGGTGAGTTCAGCAACTTTCTACATTCTACTTTAGTATGTTATTGCTATCTGCTGGCCTAAAGTACCTGGTTCGTTTTGCGATCAAGACTCCGTAGATGTGTGCGTGGATGTAAATTTGATTAGTTGCCTAAAGCACCTGGTTTGTTTTGTGACAAAGCTTAGCAAATGTGTACGTGGATGTAGACTTGATTAGTCCAATCTCTACTCTTAGTTTACTCCCTCATGCAATCAAATATGTCTTACCTCCAATATTTTATCTCTTCGTTAATCTTGAAAAATATATATTCATAAGATCTTACTCGATGTTTTGTTGGCCTGTGTGTCTTGGTACTGTTACCAAATATTGGTGTTTGAACTTATGGCTTCCTGTCATTTTGCCGTTAGCAATTTGGTGTGCGTATGCCAGGTGGTCTTTTTGCCTGGAATTATGTGCTGTTTATCTGTATTTACTAAAGCTCAGTGATTATGAGTGTCAGTCAAAGTCTGGTGTGTAGATTTGGAACATGCATGTGGTGCCCACAACAAATTCTGAGATCCCCATTTTTCTTGTGGTAAAATTGATTACATATTTTTCTATTTATATTTTATGTCCTCATACTTGCTGCAAAATGTATCCTGAAGATGATGAAAAGATGGGCATCAACAATTTCAAATTGTGTGCTCTCTCTGGCTGAAAACTTGAGAATTCAGCGTGTCTTAGGTTCTTTTGCAGTGCTTTCATCCCAAACTGTTCTCAAGCATTTAACAAGGGTCCCACTTACAGGAAGATTCTTAAATCAGACATTATGAAGTAAATTCCGGTGGCACAAAGGCTCTTTCTTCACTCTTTCTCATTTATTCCAGGACAAAAAGGCTTTTTCTGCATTCATTCTCGGAATTTTATTCAGGTAACATTTGTTTTTGATTTCTGTATAATTTCTTTTTTTTTTTCTTTTTTAAAGAATTTTTTTTGCAAGCTAAATGTGGACCTCCTTTACCTTATTGTGGCTTGAAGCTCCCATCAAGAATCACTGAAAGCTCAGAAAGCATTTACTGAGGTGTGTACATGATCCGTTGATTTCTTTACCCCTTTTTACTCTTCTGCATTTTGTAGATTGTGTATAACGTGTACGATTATGTCAACATCTTTTTGTGAAGTGTTACAATATCTATTTTACTGGAGTGTCAAGAAGCATTTGGTGAGAACCAGGCGATCATGCAGATTGGACTGATTTTTCAAATCTTGTTGCTGAAATTGGTCTATAAGTTTTGAAAATAGCAATGTGCGTTGACGGTACAGATCAGTCACTTTACTGCTTATAAAAATACTGTTACTTCCATTTTTCCTCAGTTGATTGTGTTGATACTCATCAGCCTTTATTTGTTTTTAACTACAATGTAATGCCTCACCCACATGTGCATCCATAACTGTAAATCTAGACTTGCACCAATGGAGATACTCGTTGCATACTTAGATTGACCTAACTTTATGTGGCTTTGGCTTCATTTTCAGGTACAATTTAATGGCTAATAGAGTTCTGCTGTTACATAGAATACAATACAAATGTATCCACAAAAGTTCTGAGCGAGAAACCTGGTCTGTAATATGCTACTATTGCTTCTACATGCATTAAACTTAATATTGTTAATAATCGTAATGTTTGTATATGTTATATATTTTATTTTCTGTCTGTTCTTTAATTAGCAAGTTACTTGTAAGGTTTGCAATTTATCCATGTTAAGAATTTACCAATTTCAGGTCATTTTTTGAAGAATCTGAAAAGCCAACTTCCACAAGACTAAGATATTAGCGAACTCTGCTCAAAACCCCAACACCCGTTGCCAACACATAACGTGAAAAATCGGGGAGGTTTTCCTGTCGAGTTTGAGGTATGACTTGACTAATTCTTTTGATGAAACTTTAGGTTTGATTGTTTTCATGAAATATTTATTGGCAAACATAGTCTAACAATGTTGCTTTTTCTCTTACCTCCCTGCTGTATGTGACACTTGAGCTTCTCATCTTGTTACGTTGGATCTCTGGCATTGATTTCATTATCTATGATTTGTATGTTACCTTATTACCATCTTTACCTTGTTACCATTGTCTATGATTTGTATGTTACCATCATCTTGTTACCTTGTTACCATTTTCAAGGATCTAGTAGTATACCAATATGGTTCATACTCATATACATACACAATCATTTGCTCTCTCAATGTTTGCGCTCTGCCACTAACATTTGATTAAATTTTTTGGGAAAGTTACCAAAAAACCCTAAAATAAATTTCTATATTTGAAAAACCCATGAAAATGTTTTTCAATCGCAAATACCCATTCTATAAACTTTTCATTCAAAAAAAAAATCCAAAAGTTAAGATTGATAACCTCTTGGAGGGAATTACCCTTGATTTCTCAAGCTAAGTAATGACCAATTGATTTTTTTAGCGATTTTTTTCGTTTTAGATTTCAAATGATATATTATATAATATGAATCTAATTTTTTGATATGAAATATTTTAAGTATATTTATAAAATTTATTTTTGACTTTAAAATGGTAACTAAAAGTGTTTTCTTTTTTAATTTTTTAAAAGATTAAAAAATCTAATTTTTTTAAATTAAAACATATTAATGTTAGTTATCAATATAAAAATTCTATATAAATACATTTCTGTACTAAGGGCAATTAAGTCCATAATTTTAGTCTGACTTTCTTAATTCACTATCTTGAGTTTGAACTTGTTTCATTTGCTTTAAATTTTACACACTTTGCAGGTCAAATACCTATACTGCTCACCCAAACTGAGAAGCAAATGGCAAGAGAGGTATGCATTGCGTTTAGGCAAGGTGTATAGATAGTGCAATTCGGGACAAGGTAATACTTGAATAGCCTATTAAGAGGTGAATACTCTAAAATCAAAAATTATTATTATTGTCGTTGTTGTGGTTGTGGTTGTTGTGGTGGTTGTGGTTGTGGTTGCTGTTTTTGGTTGTGGTTGTGGTTGTGGTTGTTGTTTTTGGCTGTGGTTGTGGTTACTATTATTATTATTGTTGTTGTTGTTGTTGTTGCTGTGGTTATTATTGTTGTTGTTGTGGTGGTGGTGGTGGTTGTGGTTGCTATTATTATTGTCGTTGTTTTGTTGTGGCTGTGGCTGTGGCTGTGGTTGTGGTTATGGTGGTTGTTGTTGTGGTTGTGGTTGCGGTTGCAGTTATTATTGGTGTTGTTGTGTTTGTTATTATTATTTTTGTTGTTGTTGTTGTTGTGGATGTGTTTGTGTTTGCGTTTGTGGTTGTGGATGTGGCTGTGGATGTGGTTGTGGTTATTATTATTATTTTTGTTGTTGTGAATGTGGTTATGGTTGTGATTGTGGTTTCTGTGGTTGTTGTGGTTGTGGTTGTGGTTGTTGTTGTTATTGCTGTTGTTGTTTTTGTTGTGGTTATTGTCGTTGTTTTTTTTTTTTTTTTTTTTGTTGTTGTTTTTAGCTCTCGTTGCATGATTACGAAGCGGAGTATGGTTTCTTTCGGGATTTGATGGAACGACCACAGGTAACACACTTTGTCTCGGAGAAATTTACGTTTACTTGCATTGTTATGTATCATTGATATTTCCCACTTCATCGATATGATTAAGTTTTATGAGCATTATTGACATGTAAAACATCTTATAGCTTGTTTACCTCCTTGTATGCCCCTCTGCAGTCAAAGCTGAAAAGTGTGGTTCAATTACAAGATCTGTTGGAAGCAACACGAATTTTGGTACCTCGTACTAAGTCTGCGAAATATGTTTCCTAATTTAATCCTTGCCTCGTGTATTTTCTTTAAGTCACTCTGTGATACTAAAACTATCATCCAGGCTTGGTTGAGAAAGTGATAGAGAAGCTGAAGACATTGAGCATGCTGAAAAACTTTGCTAAGTGAAAGCTGTGCTTGAGGAGGTTCGTTTAAATACTTTGCTCACATTACGTATATAAAAGTATCCTTTGTTCAGCTGTACTTGAAGAGTTGCTAGCTTTTGATTTCTTCAGTTATTATGTTTACTGAACACATACATGATATGAGGATATTACCTGCACTCTCAAGTGTCATCATTGAAACTCGAGTGATGAGCTCATATGCCTGGGGAAAATTCATTTCTTGTATTGCTTATATACATTAGATAGGTTGGTTTAAGCTTTGATGATATCAGTTTTCTCTTTCTTGAGATCACTTCACTTAAGATTCACATTCCTTATATCTTTTTTTCTATTCTTCAGGCATGCAAGTTCTCGGTGTTTATGTCTAGTCGGAAAAGGAACTCTTTTTGAAGGTTAGCTATTTTGAGAATGCTCAACTCCTTGGTACTTTAATTTTTCTGCTATTAGTGTGTAACATTGCCTATATGGAAGAAGTCTACGAAACAGATGCTGGAATTAAGGTTTGCTTTATTTTTTCTCCCCCCGCCACGTGTCCTTTTCTTCTTACTTTATTTTTCTTAATAATTCATCTTCCCATATTTAGTATAATTAGCCAACAATTTTAATGTCTGACCGGGCGTCTGGCTTTAACATGAAGGGAACGGAAGGTTTCTTCTGGATACTCTCACTGTCGGGTCCAACTACTATTGCTGCTCAACAAACTGGCAGTGGTACCTCTTGGCTTTCGCCATTCATTGCAAGACTTTTATCATCATTTCCCATTCTATCAGTGATACATATTACTTTTACTTCTATTATGGATAGGCTTACTTGCAGATTAATGGTAACCAACCTTATTTTATAAATGAGTAATGTTCACATATTACATCTTACTTGCTAGAGGCCTGTACTCATTAATGGTATCTTCTTCTTCATAGGATGGTCATCCTCCCCTTGGATGGTCAGATACGTTAGCATATCTGGTCTTGCCTGTGCTTCTGGTTCTCTCTCAATATATCTCCATACAGATAATGCAACCCCCACAGGTTTTTTCTTTTCTTTTCCATTTTTTATGTTAAACATCATACGTATGAATTCTGACAGATTTTAATTATTAATTTGTATCTGACAAGCTTTTTTCCTTTACGAGTTTCAGAGTAATGATCCAAACATAGAGAATTCCAGGCCATAACCAAATTGCTACCCCTAATGATTGACTATTTCTCTTTGTCAGTTCCTTCTGGTTTAACCGTTTAAGCCTTTACGGTCAGCACCTCAAATGTTTAAGCACAACTTTGACGAAGTCTATTCTTTTCTTTCTTCCCTCATGGTTTCTGTTTGTTTGCAAATATTTTATGCAGGTTTACAAACAACATACTAAGTACCATCCAGTAGGTATGGCTTCGGAAATTGGGGCCAGGCAATGAGCTAAAAATCCAGTCACGCAATTTAGTGATGACAGTACAAAGAAAGAGCAGTCCAAAGCTCTGAAATTCATCTCTGAAGCACCACCTGCTGTGAAGTCCCATCTCTGAATCACCAGCAGCCAAGAATGTGGGTAAGAAAGAGAAACTGACTTCAGATGGGCTTCGGCCGGGTGAAAGGTTAAACAATTTGCATTTTGTTTCATATAATAATTAGGGTTAATTACAAGGACCTCCGCTTAGGTTTGTCCATATATACAAACACCTCCCTCGTGGTATGTCCAATTACATCTACCTTCCTTGAGGTTCATAAATAGTTACAAATTCCTCCTTTCCTTTGTACCACACCTTAATGAAAAAGATAATACCAGCAGAAAGAATACTGAAAATCCAATTTTACCCTCGACAGCAAATGTTCGCTTAAACGGTAAATTTTACAACCCTCCCTGAGGTTTGTCTAAATTTATTTACACAATGCCCCTATGAAGTTTGTCCAATGTACAACATCATGAGGTTTAATATTTGTGATTTAGAATAGACTGTTGAGACTATTCTCTACTGTTTTAAAAATGTACTTCAAAATATTAGGACTTTTACTTTTTAATAATAGTTTAGAACTTTGGCAAAATCACATGTTTTTGTAGGTACAAAAAATATTAATTTTAGAAAATGTATTTGTCGAAAAATAAACACCTTTTCTGTTATTTTTAATACCATCCTATATTTTTACCACATATTAAATAAAGAAAAATAAATAAAAGTTAATGTATTTTTCCTTCTTTTCCAAAAAAAATTAAGTACGACTAGAAATTCTTTTATATAGTTATTACTGAATGTGTTCCTTAGGCTCGGGAGATGTGAATGTAATTATATAGTAGATACTTGTATGTTGGCAGACCTCAGGACAGTCCTTGTAATCAACCTAAATCATTATGTATTCCTGGTTATATCATATTTTTGCCTAATCTATCTTGTTCGACTTCCAGGTTTAAACAACTAAAAGAGCAAGAAGCTCGTAAAAGACAGCAAAAAGAGGACGTGAAAAGAAAAGTCCTCATGTTGCGCACGTGGTGCCAATTCTGTGATTAGTGAAGGAGGTTCATCTAGCATTGATGGCATTGCTGTGAACGGTAATGTTGTTAATTCAGGAGTGAAGAATAATGAAAGGGAAATCAGGTTCCCTTCCTCCTCTTCCTCATCCCCTCTCTCTGTTAAGTCTATGGAAATCAGGTTTGGTTTCTCTTTCTCCTCCCTTCTCCCTGCCCCTCTCTTTCTAAAGTTCAGTCTGGACACCAGACTGTAAAGTTATGGAAGAAGTCTACGAAACGGATGCTGGAATTCAGGTAAGCTTTTCCTTCCTCCTCTCCCTCTCCCTGTCTCTCTCTCTTTGGTTTAGTCTGTTTCAAAGTACCAATATTTCTTCCAAATGTCACGTTCTTCCACAAAAAGTCAACTTCTTCTTCAACATGTCAATTTCTTATTCAAAATATTAATTTTTTCTTCAAAATGTCAACTTCTTATTCTTCTATAAATCAACTTCTTCTTCTTCTAATCGTCTTTTTTTTTCTTCCTCAAAATATCAATTTCTTCTCCAACATGTGAATTTCTTCTTCAAAATACCCTTTTTTTTGTCTTCAAAATGTCGATCTCTTCTTCTTTTTCAAAATGTCAAATTTTTCTTCTACTTCAAAATGTCAACTTCTTCGTCTTCAGAATGTCAACTTCTCCTAGTTCTTCTTCCTCAAAATGTCAATTTCTTCTCCAACATGTGAAATTCTTCTTTAAAATATCAATTTTTCTTCAAAATGTTGATTTCTTCTTCAAAATGTCAACTTCTAATTCAAAGTATTTTCTCTTCAAAATGTCAATTTCTTCTTCAAAATACCTATTTTTTCTTCAAAATGTCAATTTCATCTTCCTTTTCTAACTATCAACTTCTTTTTCCTCAAAATGTCAATTTTTTCTTCTAAAAGATGTTGATTTCTTCTTCAAATCCTCAAAATGTCAATCTCTTCCTCAACGTGTCAATTTCTTGTGCAACATATCAATTTTTCGTCAAAATGTCAATTTCTTCTTCTAAGTGTTGACTTCTTCTTACTCAAGATATCAATTTCTTCTTCCTCCTCTTCAAAATGTCAATTTCTTCTTCAAAACATTAGTTTCTTCTTGATCTTCTCTTTCAAAATGTCGATTTTTTTCTATATCTTCTTTTTCAAAATGTCAATTTCATCTTCTTCGAAAAGTCTATTTCTTCTTTTTTTGGGATAATTACATTTTTCGTCCCTAAACTTGTCGCCGAAAACACATTTGGTCCATAAAATTAAAATGAAAAAGTTAATTAAAATTTAATATAAAATAATTAAATAATTAAGAATTTAATAAAATATCTAAAACAAATTAAAAAATTTAAAAATTTTAAAAATTATTTGAAATATTAAATAATTAAAGTTCATGGACCAAATGTGTTTTCGGAGACAAGTTTAGGGACGAAAAATGTAATTATCCCCTTCTTTTTTCTTCAAAAAGCCAATTTCTTCTTTTTCCTCAAATTGGCAATTTCTTCTTATTTTTAAAATGTTAATTTTCTCAAAATATCAAATTTTTTTCAAAATGTCAAATTCTTCTTTTTCAAAATGTCAATTTATTTCCTTATTCTTCAAAATGTCGATTTCTTCTTCTTCTTCAAAATGTCAATTTCTTCTTTTTCAAAATGTCAATTTCTTTTTCAAAATATTTTCTCTTCAAAATGTCTTCAATTTCTTCTTCAAAATGTCAACTTCTTTTTCTTCTTCAAAATGTCAATTTCTTATTCAAAATATTTTCTCTTCAAGATGTCAATTTCTTCTTCATAATACAATTTTTTCTTCAAAATGTCCACTTCTTTTTCTTCCTCAAAATGTCAATTTCGCCTTCTTGACGTTCTTCTTCAAAATGTAAATTTCGCCCTCTTCACTATTCAAATTCTTCTTCAAAATGTCAACTTCGCCCTCTTCCTCAATTGTCGAATTCTTCTTGTTATTCACCAAAATGTTAATTTCTTCTTCTACATGCCAATTTCTTCTTCAAAATTTCCTTTTTTCTTCTAAATGTTAATTTCTTATTTTAAATGTGAACTTCGTTGTCTTCCGCAAAATGTCGATTTCTTCTTCAAAATGTCGATTTTTTCTTCAAAATTTTAATTTTTTCCTCTTTTTCTAAATGCCAACTTTTTCTTCCTCAAAATGTCGATTGTTCTTCTTTTTCTTCCAAATGTCAGTTACTTCGTCAACATGTCGATTTCCTTTATTTATTTTTTAAAATGTCAATTTCAGGTGTCATCATTGAAACTCGAGTGATGAGCTCATATGCCTGGGCAAAAATTCATTTCTTGTATTGCTTATTTACATCAGATAGGTTGGTTTAAGTTTTGATGTCACTTTTCTCTTTCCTGAGATCACTTCACTTTAGATTCACATTCCTTATATGTTTATTTTCTATGCTTCAGGTATGCAAGTCCTCGTGTCCTTTTGTCTAGTCGGATAAGGAACTCTTTTTGAAGGTTAACTATTGTGAGAATGCATGACTCCTTGGTACTTTAATTTTTCTGCTATTAGTGTGTAACATTTCCTATATATCAATTCCAGATGGCATTGGTCTTCCTGGTGGAACCATAAAATGTTTTGCCTCATGTGATAATCCTCGGAAGGTTTGGTATTGACATACTTTCTTAAATGTAAGCTCCAAGCTAAGTAACTTATTATTCCCTTAAGTATATGTAAGTGACTACTTGTTTGACGTATCAGGGTTCTCCACCTTTCTGCAGGTTCTGTTGTCTACTCACTAAGTAAGATATTTGAAAATGGTTCTTCACTGGAGGTAGAATATGCTGTGTCCATGCTTCACATTTCACATAGAATTTGAGTTCCTACAACTCTTATGATCTTCTATGCTAAAAACAATTTTTTTATTTTTGCAGTTAAGCAAGATCAAGTATAACACCATGAGTGTGCTAAGCCCAGATGACAAATGTGCAGACATTGTATTTTCGTATAGGTAGTTGTGCTGTTTTATTATTTCTATGGTCTAACGAGAAACGAGAAATTTCCTGAATACTTTGGTTGCGAGGCCATAGTGTAAACATTTCTTCTTGCCATCATAATAATCCGGACTTATGATGCATAGAACATGGTTCCCTGCCTACAATGGGAATATTCTGTTCCAGTAAACTTTGGTGTAGACATTTAACCACTGTCTTGCAACAGAATTATTAGTAATTACGTCCAGTCTATGTACTTCCCTTTCATTATCTGTTTTGTTAAGGAGGTTCTATTTTTCTTATCTCATTCATCTTATTTCTGGCAGGTTGGTTTCTGGATATACACTTCTTAGCTATTTTTGTTGAACGACTAAAGCCATATGGGGCTTCTCAAGGTACATTGTTTCATTTATCAACCGCGCTCGACTTCCCCCAAAAGAAAAGTTTTTTTTTTTTCTTTTCCTATATGTTTACCGATTTTGCTTGACTGATTTATTACTGCCTGTAATTAAGATAATCTCGCAAAGAATATCTATATGATCTGCAAATTCTTTATAGTAGGAAGAGATGGTGACAAATTGATGAGTGTATTGTATATAGCAGTCTCTGATAATATATACCTATAGTTATTTACTTCGCTTATGCTTATGATATGTAGATTTTGCCCTTAAGAACTCCCGAGAAGTTGGAAGGATATAGCTACTGAACTTGGCAGAGAAATCCATATTATTCTATATCAATCCTTGATTTCGACGTTGTAAGGTCCTCTGTTTTGTCTTCCAAGTCCTAAGCACATATGTGTGTGTCTCTCTGCTCAGACTTATCCAAATTTGGGATTACGTTCTCTAATCGCCGTTTCAATCTTCAAACAGGCCGTGGATTTCGGATCAGGTACGTTAATTAGGGTCGATTTTCCCCTCGATTTTTGTAATAGCTCAGACCATCTTGTGATAATTTGCCCACACTCCCCTTCCCAATTCACTTGTGTGATTGAGCTTGTGAATTAGACGAGACATCTTTTTTTTGTGGATCAAAGTGTCCCTCGTATCATGCCCCAGTGAAAATCTTATTTGTGATCCTTGTTTGGATTATTTAAATGGATCTTTTTTTGCTTTGTTTTGGTCGCTTTTGTTAACTTATTTTGTGTACGACGAGCAGTCTGGAATGATTTTTCTTCTTCTTCTTGGCGTTTCAAAGTCTTGATTTTATGGATTTATATGTGTCAACCTTAACGATGCATCTCTAATTTGTTCTCTTTTTTTATTTTATTTTTGGGTGTGTTGGGTTATGACTGTTTTTTTACTAGTGTATCCATAGTAAAATGGAACAAAGCGTTGAAAGTGCAGAATTTAACAGGGTGTGTTCCACCAGAATCTTTCAGGTATCACCACCTCAACACTTTGAAAGTAGTCTTCACTAAACTCATGTCCTACTAATCTACAATTCTAATTCATTTCCAGTTTTGATTGTTGTGTTATGCAGGGATCTTACTCGCCATTACAATACCTTTTGGACAGCAGAAGAAGACATTAGAGCTATTGCAAAGGAATCCTGCTCTGAGGTATTACAAATCTGCCATTATCGAACATATTTATGACCATAACATCCGATGGCAGAATGGTCAATTTAACAAACTGATATTTTGAGCTTTTCTAAATTTTTTAAGTCAAGCAACGTCAAATTCACAAATACCATCTGGTGTTTAAATGGATCTAACATAGAGAAGATGTCTTTTATAGTTATGGAAGAGGGAGGGAAGGAGTTGATAGTTCAGATTTTGTTTTGTCCAAACTTAGTAGAGAGGTTTATAATTATGAGATGGATAGAGAGTGATTATAAAGTAATAGGGGTTGGATATATCATCTTTCTGATTGTCGCTATTTAAATGGTTGTCTTGATATTACTATGCTATAACCATTTCTCAGCCAAAATATGATATGCTACCTACAAATGCCTCTTCAACTACTTTTTCAGCTACTTGCATATTTTGCTGAGTGAATGATATCAGGAGAAACATTATGGAGAAATGTCGTCATGCAGAGAAGAACCGGCGATCGGGTGTGTGAATACTATCTTTTCAGAATTCCGCACCCTTATCTATTTATGTGTAGTAATGAGGCTGTCTTGATATGGGGAATATATTAAGTTGATTTTGCTGACTAACCTCTGATGATCATTTCTTGGTTGCTATTGCATTCACTTATCACAGGAACGGAGAGCTTGTAAGCTACAAGTCTCGGGATATTACCAAAAATTTTTGGCAGGTACATTTCAATTAATATTTCTTGTGTGGCCAAATTTTAGTCACTCATACTCACTTTTCTAGGATTTATCTTCACAAAGTGAAAATAAATGTTGTTTTCTGTTATAACTCGAGTTTCCTAATGCAAACCTTTCTTTTGAATATGACAATGATGTAATTTGATGTTTTGTCACTGTAGATCTCATTAATCTTTTGCTGGTGATATACAGGAAGCCAATACCAAAAATATTTTTTATGGACTGGATGATATAAAGGAAGCATGTGATATAATCATTGTAATCACCACTGTTCAGCTCACGTCGGGAGAACGCAGGTAAAAGTTCTGTTGAATATGCATGTTGATCTACCTTTCTTGTGTTGTCTCAACATGATAATTAGATCTAAATTTTCAGTTTTGGTTATTCTAATACGTCAACTTACTTGGGCAATACCAAAAGGTGGAAGAGGAGTTTAGACTTTTATACATTCGATAGTGTTTAGAACTGTGGGGGATATTCTCATCTATCGTTTAAGAAAATAATTTCAACTAATTGTTCTGTCTTAGGTGTATTCAGTTGGCCCTGTGTTCTTAAATTCTATTAGTTGAAATGATTAGAAAGCCTCAATGGTGTTTCATGGCGAGAATGTAAATATTTTGGTAAACACTAATTAGCAATACTAGGAACTAACACTGACATGATAATCACTACATATAGTATAATCCCTTAATGAAATATGTACATCACTTCTATCCTTATTCACCTGGCTCCTTATGCTTAGCAATTTTTCATCACTTGTAACTTTTAAATTATTCCATCAATCTCGACTAAAGCAGGATCACTTTCTCTTTCCTGAGATCACTTCACTTTAAATTCACATTCTTTGTATGTTTTTGTCTATTCTTCAGGTCTTTATGTCAATTCGGAAAAGGAACTCTTTCTGAAGGTTAGCTATTGTGAGAATTCACGGCTCCTTGGTACTTTAATTTTTCTGCTATTAGTGTGTACATTTCCTATATATCATTTCAGATGGCATTGGTCTTCCTGGTGGAACCATAAAATGTTTTGCCTCATGTAATAGTCCTCAGAAGGTTTGGAAAGTTGGTGAAACAGATGCTGGAAATCAGGTTGCTTTCTCTTTCTCCTCCCATCTCTTTCTAAAGTTCAGTCTGGCACACCAGACTGAAATATTATGGAAAAGTCTACGAAACAAATGCTGGAATTAAGGTTTGCTTTTCCTCCTCACCCTCTCTGTTTTTCTCTCTGGTTTAAGGTTTCAAAGTATCAATTTTTCTTCAAAATGTCATGTTTTTCTACAAAAGTTAACTCCTTCAACATGTCAATTTCTTATTCAAAATATCAATTTTTTCTTCAAAATGTCAACTTTTTCTTCTTCATCAAAATGTCAATTTCTTCTTCAAAATATCTTTTTTTTTTCTTCAAAATGTCAATTTATTCTTCTTCTACTTCAAAATGTCAATTTATTATTCTTCTATTTCAAAATGTCAATTTCATTTTCTTCAAAATGAGTATTTGTTCTTATTGTTAAAATGTCCATTTCATCTTCAACATGTCCGTTTCTTCTTCAGAGTATCAATTCTTTTGCAAAATATTAATTCCTTCTTCTTATTCTTTAAAATGTCAATTTCTTCTTCTTAATGAATTTGTCAAATTCTTTCTTATACTTCAAAATGTCAATTCTTGTTCCAAATATTTTTTTTTCCTTCAAAATCTCAATTTCTTCTTTAGCATGTCAATTTCTTGTGCAATATCAATTTTCTTCAAAGGTCAATTTCTTCTTCTCTTCTAAGTGTCAACTTCTTTTTCCTCAAAATGTCAATTTTTTCTTCTACAAAATGTTGAATTCTTCTTCGTATCCTCAAAATGTCAATTTCTTGTGCAACGTATCAATTTTTCGTCAAATGTCCATTTCTTCTTCAAAATGTTAGTTTCTTCTTTATCTTCTCTTTTAAAATGTCGATTTCTTCATTATCTTCAAAATGTCAATTAGTATCTTCTCAAAAAGCCAATTTTTCTTTTTTTGGATAATTACATTATTCGTCCCTTAACTGTTCACCGAAAACACATTTGGTCCATTAAATTAAAATGAAAAATTAATTAAAATTTAATAAAAAATAATTAAGAATTTAATAAAAAATTAAAATATAAAAAAAAATAAAAATTATTTAAAAAATTTAAGAAGTTAAAGTTGAGGGACCAAATGTGTTTTCGTCTACAAGTTTAGGGATGAGAAATGTCATTATCCCTTTTTATTTTCTTTCAAAAACGCCATTTCTTCTTCCTTCTTATTTTTAATCTCACTTTTCCTCAAAAGGATTCTTTTTTTTTCGTCAAATGCAATTTCCTTTCTTTAACATGTCGATTATTTTTTGTCTTATTATTCAAAATGTCGATTCTTCTTCTTCAAATGCGATTTC
>CM033390.1:59900589-59959355 GCA_019426215.1 Buddleja alternifolia
CATTTGAAGACAAAAAAGATTTTTTGAAGAAGAAATTCCACATGGGAGAAGAAATTGACATTTGAGAAGAGAAAAAAGTTGACATTTAGAAGAAGAAGAAGACTTATAGAAGAATAAGAAGTTGACATTTGGAAGAACAAATTGATATTTTGAATAAGAAATTGACATGTTGAAGAAGAAGTTGACTTTTTGTAGAAGATCGTGACATTTTGAAGAAGTATTGATACTTTTGAAACAGAGTAAACCAGAGAGAAAAGAGAAACGGGGGGAGGGAAGGAAAAAGCAAACCTGAATTCCAGCATTTGTTTTGTAGACTTCTTCCGTAATTTTACAATCCGGTGTGCCAGACTGAACTTTAAAAGAGGGGGCAGGGATAGGGGAGGAGAAAGAGAAAGCAAGCCTGATTTCCATAGACTGAACAGAGAGAGAGAAACAGGGAGAGGGGGATGGGAAGAGGAGGAAGGGAACCTGACTTCCCTTTCATCATTCTTCACTCCTGAACTAACAACATTACCGGTCACAGCAAAGCCATCAATGCTAGATGAACCACCCTCACTAATCACAGAATTAGCACCATGTGCCGCAACATGAAGACTTTCTTTTTCTCGTCCTTTTTTTGCTGTCTTTTACGAGCTTCTTGCTCTTTTAGTTGTTTAAACCTGAAAGATGAACAAGTAAGATTAGGCAAAAATATGATATTACCAGAAATACATAATGATTTAGTTGATTAGAAGGACTGCCATGAGGTCTACCAATATACAAGCATCTACTCTGTAATTACATTCACGTCTCCCGAGCCTAAGGAACACATTCAATCATAACTATATAAATGAATTTCTAGTCGTACATAATTTTTTTTTGTACAGAGGGAAAAATACATTAACTTTTATTTATTTTTCTTATTTTAATATGTGGTAAAAATATAGGATGGCGTTAAAAATAACAGAAAAGGTGTTTATTTTTCGACAAATACATTTTCTAAAATCAATATTTACAATTCTTTGTACATACAAAAACATGTGATTTTGCCACAATTCTAAACTATTATTAAAAGTGAAAGTCTTAATATTTTGAAGTACATTCATAATATAGTAGAGAATAGTCTCAACAGTCTATTATAAATCACAAATATAAATTACAAATATTATTATATGAAACAAAATGCAAAATGTTTAACCTTTCATCTGGACAAAGCCCATCTGAAGTCAGTTTCTCTTCTTCCTAAACCACATTCCTGGCTGCTGATGATTCAGAGATGGATTTCAGAGCTTTGGACTGCTCTTTCTTTATACTGTCATCACTAAATTGCGTGACTGAATTTGTAGCTCCGCCCATACCTGCTGGGCTGTACTTAGTATGTTGTTTGTAAACCTGCATAAAATATTTGCAAACAAACAAAAACCATGAGAGAAGAAACAAAAGAGAAGACTTTATCAAAGTTGTGCTTAAACAATTGAGTGCTAACCAGTTAAGGCTTAAACCAGAAGGAACTGACAAAGAAAAATAGCCATTCATTAGGGGTAGCAATTTGGTTATGGCCTGGGAGTTCTTTACCTTGGGATCAGTACTCTGAAACTCGTAAAGGGAAAAAAGCTTTTCAGTTACAAATTAATAATTAAAATCTGTCAGAATTCATACCTATGATGTTTAACATAAAAAATGGAAAAGAAAAAGAAAAACCTGTGAGAGTTGCATTATCTGTATAGAGATATATTGAGAGATAACCAGAAGCACCGGCAAGACGAGATATGCTAACGTATCTGACCATCCAAGGGGAGTATGACCATCCTATGAAGAAGAAGAGACCATAATCTGTAATATGTGAACATTACTCATTTATAAAATAAGGTTGGTTACCATTAATCTGCAAGAAAGCATATCCATAATAGGAGTAAAAGTAATATGTATCACTGATATAGAATGGGAAAGGATGAAAAAAGTCTTACAATGAATAGGAAAAGCAAAAAGGTACCACTGCCAGTTTGTTGAGCAGCAATAGTAGTTGGACCCGACAGTGAGGGTATCCGGAAGAAACCTTCCGTCAAAAGTCCCTTCATGTTAAAGCCAGAAGCCCACTCAGACATTAAAATTGTTGGGGCAGATAAATTATAAAACAAAAATAAACTAAGAAGAAAAGGAAACGTGGCGGGGGAAGAAAAGGAAAAGCAAACCTGATTTCGAGCATCTGTATCGCCGACTTCTTCCATAATTTTTCAAAGCTGACACCACAGATTGAAGTTTGCTCACCATCTGTAAAAGTAATTGATTTTAGAAGAAGAAGAAGATGCTCACCAATCTGTAAAAGTAATTGAAGAAGAAGAAGCTCACCAATCTGTGGAAGAAAAGGAAAAGCAAACCTGATTTCCAGCATCTGTATCGCCGACTTCTTCCATAATTATTCAAAGCTGACACCACATATTGAAGTTTGCTTACCAATCTGTAAAAGAAGAACAAACCTGATTTCCAGCATCTGTATCGCCGACTTCTTCCATAATTATTCAAAGCTGACACCACATATTGAAGTTTGCTCACCACTCTGTAAAAGAAGAAGAACAAACCTGATTTCCAGCATCTGTACCGCCGACTTCTTCCATAACTTTTCAAAGCTGACACCACAGATTGAAGTTTGAAGAAATTGACAATTAGAAAGAGCGGAAGAAAATCATCATTTTGAAGAAATTGACAGGTTGGAGAAGAAATTGACATTTTAAAAAATAAGTAAAGGAAATCGACATTTTGATGATGAAGAAGAAGAAAAAAAAAATTGACATTTTGAAGAAGTAATTGACATTTGGAAGAAATAGAAGAACAAATCGACATTTTGAGAGAGAGGAAGAAAATTATCATTTTGAAGGGAAAAAATGATGTGTTGAAGAAGAAATTGACATTTTGAAGAAGTAATTGACATTTGGAAGAAATAGAAGAACAAATCAACATTTGAGAAGAAGAAGAAGTTGGCATTTAGAAAAAGAGGAAGAAATTACCATTTTGAAGAAAAAATCGACATTTCGAAGAAGAAATAGACATTTTGCGGAAGACGAAGAAGTTCACATTTAAAATAAGAAATTAACATTTTGAAGAAAAAAGAAATTTTGAAGAAGAAATTAACGTTTTGATGAATAACAAGAAGAAATCGACAATTGAGGAAGAAGGCGAAATTGACATTTTGAAGAAGAACTTGCATTTTGAAGACAGCGAAGTTGACATTTTGAGGAAGAAAAAGAAGAAATTGACATTTTGAAGAAAAAAATATATTTTGAAGAAGAAATTGACATTTTGAAGAGAATTTTGAATAAGAAATTGACATTTTGAAGAAAAAGAAATCGACATTTTGAAGAAAAAGAAATCGACATTTTGAAGAAGAAGGAGAAATCGCCATTTGAAGAAGAAGAAGAAATCGACATTTTGAAAAATAAGACAACAATATCGACATTTTAAAGAAAAAATTGACATTTTGAAGAAAAAGGATATTTTGAGGAAATCGACATTTGAACAGTAAGAAGAAATTCGCTTTTTGAAGAAAATAAAAGGGGATAATTACATTTCTCGTCCCTAAACTTGTAGCCGAAAACTCATTTGGTTCCTCAACTTTAACTTCTTAGATAATTTTTATTTTTTAAAAAATTTTAAATTTTTTATTAAATTCTTAATTACTTTTTATTTTTTATTAAATTTTAATTAATTTTTTCATTTTAATTTAATGGACCAAATGTGTTTTCGGCGAACAGTTTAGGGCGAATAATGTAATTATCCCAAAAAAGAAAAAATTGGCTTTTTGAAGAAGATGCTAATTGACATTTTGAAGATAATGAAGAAATCGACATTTTAAAAGAGAAGATAAAGAAGAAACTAATATTTTGAAGAAGAAATTCACATGTTGAAGAAGAAACTGACATTTTTGACGAAAAAATTGATACGTTGCACAAGAAATTGACATTTTAACAATTTGAAGAAGAAATCAACATTTTGTAGAAGAAAAAATTGACATTTTGAGGAAAAAGAAGTTGACACTTAGAAGAGGAAGAAGAAATTGACCTTTTGAAGAGAAATTGATACGTTGCATAAGAAATTGAGATTTTGAAGGAAAAAAAATATATTTGGAACAAGAAATTGACATTTTGAAGTATAAGAAGAAGAATTTGACAAATTCATTAAGAAGAAGAAATTGACATTTTAAAGAATAAGAAGAAGGAATTAATATTTTGCAAAAGAAATTGATATTTTGAAGAAGTAATTGACATGTTGAAGATGAAATGGACATTTTAACAATAAGAACAAATAAACTTGAAAAAAAATGAAATTGACATTTTGAAGAAGAAGAAGAAATTAACATTTTGAAGTAGAAGAAGAAAAAAATGATATTTTGAAGAAGAAATCGACATTTTGAAGAAAAAAAATGATATTTTGAAGAAGAAATTGACATTTTGAAGAAAAAATTGATAATTTGAATAAGAAATTTACATGTTGAAGAAGAAGTTGACTTTTTGTAGAAGAACGTTATATTTTGAAGAAATATTGATACTTTGAAAACTTAAAACCAGAGAGAGAGAGAAACAGAGAGAGGGGGGGGGGGGGGGGGGGGGGGGAAGCAAACCTTAATTCCAGCATTTGTTTCGTTGACTTCTTCCATAATATTTCAGTCTGGTGTGCCAGATTGAACTTTAGAATGAGAGGGGAGGAGAAAGAGAAAGCAAACCTGTAGAAAGAGAGGGGAGGAGAAGGAGAAAGCAAACCAGATTTCCAGCATCTGTTTCGCTGACTTTCTTCCATGATTTAAGAAAGTATGTCAATACCAAACCTTCTGAGGATTATCACGAGGCAAAACATTTTATGGTTCCACCAGGAAGACCAATGCCGTCTGAATTGATATATAGGAAATGTTACACACTGATAGCAGAAAAATTAAAGTACCAAGAAGTCGTGCATTCTCACAATAGCTAACCTTCAGAAAGAGTTCCTTTTCCTACTTGACATAAAGACCTGAAGAATAGACAAAAACAAATAAAGAATGTGAATTTAAAGTGAAGTGATCTCAGGAAAAAGAAAAATCACATCCCTGCTTTAGTCGAGATTGATGGAATAGTTTAAAACTTACAAGTGATGAAAAAATTGCTAAGCATAAGGAGTCAGGTGAATAAGGATAGAAGTGATGTACATATTTCATTAAGGGATTATACTATATGTAGTGATTATCATGTCAGTGTTAGTTCCTAGTATTGCTAATTAGTGTTTACAAAAATATTCACATTCACGCCATGAAACACCATTGAGGCTTTCTAATCATATCAACTATTAGAACTTAAGAACACAGGGTCAACTGTATACATCTAAGACAGAACAATTAGTTGAAATTATTTCTTAAACGATAGATGAGAATATCCTCCACAGTTCTAAACACTATCGAATGTATAAAAGTCTAAACTCCTCTTCCTCCTTTTGGTATTGCCCAAGTAAGTTGACGTATTAGAATAACCAAAACTGAAAATTTTAGATCTAATTATCATGTTTAGACAACACAAGAAATGTAGATCAACATGCATATCCAACAGAACTTTTACCTGTTTTCTCCCGACGTGAGCTGAACAGTGGTGATTACAATGATTATACATGCTTCCTTTATATCATCCAGTCCATAAAAGATCTTTTCTGGTATTGGCTTCCTGTATATTACCAGCAAAAGATTAATGAGATCTACAGTGACAAAGCATCAAATTACATCATATTCAATATAAAGGTTTGCATTAGGAAACTCGAGTTATAACAGAAAACAACATTTATTTTCACTTGTGAAGATAAATCCTAAAAAAGTGAGTGTGACTAAAATTCGGTTACAAATCAAGAAATATTAATTAAAATGTACCTGCCAAAACTTTTTGGTAATATCCCGAGACTTGCAGCTTACAAGCTCTCCGTTTCTATGATAGCAACCAAGAAATGATCATCAGAGGTTAGTCAGCAAAATGAACTTAACATATTCCCCATATCAAGACAGCCTCATCACTACACATAAAGAATTAAGGGTGCGGGATTCTAAAAAAATATAAATTCACACACCTGATCGCCGGTTCTTCTCTGCATGACGGCATTTCTCCATAATGTTTCTCCTGATATCATGCACTCAGCAAAATATGCAAGTAGCTGAAAAATTAGTTGAAGAGGCATTTATAGGTAGCATATCAATATTTTGGCTGAGAAATGGTTATAGCATAGCAATATCAAGACAACCATTTAAATAGGGACAGTCAGAAAGATGATGTATCTAACCCCTATTACTTTATGGTTAATCACTCTCTATCCATCTCATAATTATAAAACTCTCTATTAAGTTTGGACAAAACAAAATCTAAATTATCAACTCCTTCCCTCCCTCTTCCATAACTATAAAAGACATCTTCTCTATGTTAGATCCATTTAAAGACCAGAAGGTATTTGTGAATTTGACATTGCTCGACTTGAAAAATTTAGAAAAGCTCAAAATATCAGTTTGTTAAATTGACCATTCTGCCATCGGATGTTATGGTCATAAATATGTTCGATAATGGCGGATTTGTAATACCTCAGAGCAGGCTTCCTTTGTAATAGCTCTAATGTCTTCTTCTCCTGTCCAATGGCGAGTAAGATCCCTGCATAACACAACAATCAAAACTGGAAATGAATTAGAATTGTAGATTAGTAGGACATGAGTTTAGTGAAGACTACTTACAAAGTGTTGAGGTGGTGATACCTGAAAAAATCAACATCTTTTAGAAGAAAACATTGACATTTTGAGGAAAAAGAAGTTGACAGAAAAGGAAGATGAAATTGACATTTTGAAGAAAAAAATAGGTATTTTAAAGAAGAAAATGACATTTTGAAGAGAAAATATTTTGAATTAGAAATTGACATTTTGAAGAAAAATTGATATTTTAAAGAAGAATTTCACATGTTGGAGAAGAAATTGACATTTTGAGGAAGAAGAAGTAGAAGAAGTTGACATTCTGAAGACGAAGAAGTTGACATTTTGAAGAATAAAAAGTTGACATTTTGAAGACGAAGAAGTTGACAATTTAAAGAATAAGAAGTTGACATTTTGAAAAAGAAGAAGAGATCGACATTTTGAAGACAAAAAAAAGATATTTTGAAGAAGAAATTCACCTGTTGGAGAAGAAATTGACATTTTGAGGAAAAAAAAAGACATTTAGAAGAAGAAGAAGTTGACTTATAGAAGAATAAGAAGTTGACATTTTGAAGAAAAAATTAATATTTTGAATAAGAAATTGACATGTTGAAGAAGAAGTTGACTTTTTGTAGAAGAACGTGACATTTGGAAGAAATATTGGTACTTTGAAACAGATTAAACCAGAGAGAGAGAGAGAGAGACAGGGAGAGGGAGAGGAGGAAGGAAAAGCTTACCTGAATTCCAGCATCCGTTTCGTAGACTTCTTCCATAACTTTACAGTCTGGTGTCCAGACTGAACTTTAGAAAGAGAGGGGCAGGGAGAAGGGAGGAGAAAGAGAAACCAAACCTGATTTCCATAGACTTAACAGAGAGAGGGGAAGAGGAAAAGGAGGAAGGGAACCTGATTTCCCTTTCATTCTTCTTCACTCCTGAATTAACACCATTACCGTTCACAGCAATGCCATCAATGCTAGATGAACCTCCTTCACTAATCACAGAATTAGCACCACGTGCGCAACATGAGGACTTTCTTTTTCTCGTCCTCTTTTTGCTGTCTTTTACGAGCTTCTTGCTCTTTTAGTTGTTTAAACCTGGAAGTTGAACAAGATAGATTAGACAAAAATATGATATAACCAGGAATACATAATGATTTAGGTTGATTACAAGGACTGTCCTGAGGTCTGCCAACATACAAGTATCTACTCTATAATTACATTCACGTCTCCCGAGCCTAAGGAACACATTCAGTAATAACTATATAAAAGAATTTCTAGTCATACTTAATTTTTTTTGGAAGAGAAGGAAAAATACATTAACTTTTCTTTATTTTTCTTAATTTAATATGTGGTAAAAATATAGGATGGTATTAAAAATAACAGAAAAGGTGTTTATTTTTTGACAAATACATTTTCTAAAATTAATATTTTTTGTACGTACAAAAACATGTGATTTTGCCACAGTTCTAAACTATTATTAAAAAGTAAAAGTCCTAATATTTTGAAGTACATTTTTAAAACAGTAGAGAATAGTCTCAACAGTCTATTATAAATCACAAATATTAAACCATATGATGTTGTACATTGGACAAACTTCGGAGGGGCATTGTGTAAATTTAGACAAACCTCAGAGAGGGTTGTAAAATTTACCGTTTAAGCGAACATTTGATGTCGAGGCTAAAATTGGATTTTCAGTATTCTTTCTGCTGGTATTATCTTTTCCATTAAGGTGTGGTACAAAGGAAAAGAGGAATTTGTAACTATTTATGAACCTCAAGGAAGGTAAATGTAATTGGACATACCACGAGGGAGGTGTTTGTATATATGGAGAAACCTAAGCGGAGGTCCTTGTAATTAACCCTAATTATTATATGAAACAAAATGCAAATTGTTTAACCTTTCACCCGGCCGAAGCCCATCTGAAGTCAGTTTCTCTTCTTTTGTACCCACATTCTTGGCAGCTGGTGATTCAGAGATGGACTTCACAGCAGGTGGTGCTTCAGAGATGGATTTCAGAGCTTTGGACTGCTCTTTCTTTGTACTGTCATCACTAAATTGCGTGACCGGATTTTTAGCTCCACCCAATTTCCGAAGCCATACCTGCTGGACTGTACTTAGTATGTTGTTTGTAAACCTGCATAAAATATTTGCAAACAAACGGAAAAAATGAGAGAAGAAAGAAAAGAAAAGACTTCGTCAATGCTGTGCTTAAACATTTGAGGTGCTGACCGTAAAGGCTTAAACCAGTAGGAACTGACAAAGAGAAATAGTCAAATCATTAGGGGTAGCAATTTGGTTATGGCCTGGAATTCTCTATGTTTGGATCATTACTCAGAAACTCGTAAAGAAAAAAAGCTTGTCAGATACAAACTAATAATTAAAATCTGTCAGAATTCATGCCTATGATGTTTAACATAAAAAATGGAAAAGAAAAAGAAAAAACCTGTGGGGGTTGCATTATCTGTATAGAGATATATTGAGAGAACCAGAAGCACAGGCAAGACCAGATATGCTAATGTATCGGACCATCCAAGGGGAGGATGACCATCCTATGAAGAAGAAGAGACCATAAATGAGTATAGGCCTCTAGCAAGTAAGATATAATACGTGAACATTACTCATTTATAAAATCAGGTTGGTTATCATTAATCTGCAAGTAAGCCTATCCATAATAGAAGTAAAAGTATTATGTATCACTGATAGAGTGGGAAATGATGATAAAAGTCTTGCAATGAATGGGAAAAGCCAAGAGGTACCACTGCGAGTTTGTTGAGCAGCAATAGTAGTTGGACCCGACAGTGAGGGTATCCAGAAGAAACTGTCCGTTCCCTTCATGTTAAAGCCAGACGCCCAGTCAGACATTAAAATTGTTGGCTAATTATACTAAATACAGGAAGATGAATTATATAAAAAAAAAAGTAAGAAGAAAAGGACTCATGGCGGGGGAAGAAAAAGAAAAGCAAACCTTAATTCCAGCATCTGTTTCGTAGACTTCTACCATATGGGAAATGTCACACACTAATAGCAGAAAAATTAAAGTACCAAGGAGTTGAGCATTCTCACAATAGCTAACCTTCAAAAGGAGTTCCTTTTCCGACTAGACATAAAGACCGAGAACTGGCATGCCTGAAGAATAGACAAAAAGATATAAGGAATGTGAATCTTAAGTGAAGTGATCTCAGGAAAGAGAAAACTGATATCATCAAAGCTTAAACCAACCTATCTGATGTATATAAGCAATACAAGAAATGAATTTTCCCCAGGCATATGAGCTCATCACTCGAGTTTCAATGATGACACTTGAGAGTGCAGGTAATATCCTCATATAGTGTATGTGTTCAGTAAACATAATAACGGAAGAAATCAAAAGCTAGCAACTCTTCAAGTACAGCTGAACAAAGGATACTTTTATATACGTAATGTGAGCAAAGTATTTAAACGAACCTCCTCAAGTACAGCTTTCACTTGGCAAAGTTTTTCAGCATGCTCAATGTCTTCAGCTTCACTATCACTTTCTCGACCAAGCCTGGATGATATTTTTAGTATCTCAGAGTGACTTAAAGAAAATACACGAGGCAAGGATTAAATTAGGAAACATTTTTCGCAGACCTAGTACGTGGTAACCAAAATTCGTGTTGCTTCCAACAGATCTTGTAATTAAACCGCACTTTTCAGCTTTGACTGCAGAGGGGCATACAAGGAGGTAAACAAGCTATAAGATGTTTTACATGTCAATAATGCTCATAAAACCTAATCATAAATGAAGTGGGAAATATCAATGATACATAACAACGCAAGGAAACTTAAATTTCTCCGAGACAAAGTGTGTTACCTGCGGTCATTCCAGCAAATCCCGAAAGAAACCATACTCCGCTTCGTAATCATGCAACAAGAGCTTCTAAAAAAAAAAAGACAAAAAAACAACAAAATAACCACAGCAAAAACAACAATAGCAATAACAACAACAACAACAACCACAACCACAACTACAACAACCACAAAAACCACAATCACAACCATAACCACATCCACAACAACAAAAATAATAATAATAACCACAGCCACAGCCACAGCCACATCCACAACCACAACCACAACCACCACCACCACCACAACCACAAACACATCCACAACAACAACAACAAAAATAATAATAACAAACACAACAACAACGATAATAATAACCACAACCACAACCACAAAAACCACAACCACATCCACAACAACAACAACAACAACAACAACAAAAATAATAATAACAAACACAACAACAACAACAATAACCGCAACCACAACCACAACAACCATAACCACAACCACAGTCACAGCCACAGCCACAACAAAACAACAACAATAATAATAACAACCACAACCACCACCACCACCCCCCCCAACAATAATAACCACAGCAGCAACAACAACAACAACAACAATAATAATAATAGTAACCACAACCACAACCAAAAACAACAACCACAACTACACCCACAGCCACAACCACAACCACAACCACCACCACAACCACAACAACAACGACAATAATAATATTTTTTTATTTTAGAGTATTCACCTCTTAATAGGCTATTCAAGTATTACCTTGTCCCAAACTGCACTATCTATACACCTTGCCTAAACGCAATGCATACCTCTCTTGCCATTTGCTTCTCAGTCTGGGTGAGCAGTATAGGTATCTGACCTGCAAAGTGTGTAAAGTTTAAAGCAAATGAAACAAGTTCAAACTCAAGATAGTGAATTAAGAAAGTCAGACTAAGGGTCAAAAGTTATGGACTTAATTGCCCTTAGTACAGAAATTTATTTATATAGAATTTTTATATTGATAACTAACATTAATATGTTTTAATTTAAAAGAGTTAGATTTTTTAATCTTTTAAAAAATTAAAAAAGAAAACACTTTTAGTTACCATTTTAAAGTCAAAAATAAATTATATAAAAGTACTTCAAATATTTCATGTCAAAAAATTAGATTCATATTATATAATATATCATTTGAAATCTAAAACGAAAAAAATCGCTAAAAAAATCAATCGGTCATTTCTTCACTTGAGAAATCAAGGGTAATTCCCTCCAAGAGGTTATCAATCTTAACTTTTGGATTTTTTTTTTTGAATGAAAAGCTTATAGAATGGGTATTTGCGATTGAAAAACATTTTCATGGGTTTTTCAAATATAAAAATTTATTTTAGGGTTTTTTGGTAACTTTCCCAAGAAATTTAATCAAATGTTAGTGGCAGAGCGCAAACATTGAGAGAGAGAATGATTGTGTATGTATATGAGTATGAACCATATTGTTATACTACTAGATCCTTGAAAATGGTAACAAGGTAACAAGATGATGGTAACATACAAATCATAGACAATGGTAACAAGGTAAAGATGGTAATAGGGTAACATACAAATCATAGATAATGAAATCAATGCCAGAGATCCAACGTAACAAGATGAGAAGCTCAAGTGTCACATACAGCAGGGAGGTAAGATAAAAAGCAACATTGTTAGACTATGTTTGCCAATAAATATTTCATGAAAACAAACAAACCTAAAGTTTCATCAAAAGAATTAGTCAAGTCATACCTCAAACTCGACAGAAACAACTCCCCAATTTTCCACGTTATGTGTTGGCAACGAGTGTTGGGGTTTTGAGCAGAGTTCGCTAATATTCTAGTCTTGTGGAAGTTGGCTTTTCAGATTCTTCAAAAAATAGCCTGAAATTGGTAAATTCTTAACATGGATAAATTGCAAACCTTACAAGTAACTTGCTAATTAAAGAACATACAGAAATTAAATATACAACATATACAAACATTACGATTATTAACAATATCAAGTTTAATGCATGTAGAAGCAATAGTAGCATAATTACAGACCAGGTTTCTCGCTCAGAACTTTTGTGGATACATTTGTATCGTATTCTATGTAACCGCAGAACTCTATTAGCCATTAAATTGTACCTGAAAATGAAGCCACATAAAGTTAGATCAATCAAAGTATGCAACAAGTATCTCCATTGGTGCAAGTCTAGATTTACAGTTATGGATGCACAAGTGGGTGAGGCATTACATTGTAGTTAAAAACAAATAAAGGCTGATGAGTATCAACAGATATTCAACACAATCAACTGAGGAAAAATGGAAGTAACAGTATTTTATAAGCAGTAAAGTGACTGATCTACAAGATTTCAAAAAGTCAGTCCAATCCGAATGATCGCCTGGTTCTCACCAAATGCTTCTTGACACTCCAGTAAAATAGATATTGTAACACTTCACAAAAAGATGTTGACATAATCGTACACGTTATACACAATCTACAAAATGCAGAAGAGTAAAAAGGGGTAAAGAAATCAACGTAAATGCTTTCTGAGCTTTCAGTGATTCTTGATGGGAGCCTCAAGCCACAATAAGGTAAAGGAGGTCCACATTTAGCTCGCAAAAAAAATTCTTTAAAAATGAAAAGAAAAGAAATTATACAGAAATCAAAAAGAAATGTTACCTGAATAAAATTCCGAGAATGAACGCAGAAAAGGCCTTTGTATCAGGGGAATGAATGAGAATGAGTGAAGAAAGAGCCTTTGTGCCACCAGAATTCACTTCATAATGTTTGATTTAAGAATCTTCCTATAAGTGGTACCCTTGTTAAATGCTTGAGAACAGTTTGGGATGAAAGAACTGCAAAAGAACCTAAGACACGCTGAATTCTCAAGTTTTCAGCCAGAGAGAGCACACAATTTGAAATTGTTGAGGCCCATCTTTTCATCATCTTCAGGATACATTTTGCAGCAAGTATGAGGACATAAAATATAAATTGAAAAATATGTAATCAATTTTACCACAAGAAAAATGGGGATCTCAGAATTTGTTGTGGGCATCACATGCATGTTCCAAATCTACACACCAGACTTTGACTGACACTCATAATTACTGAGCTTTAGTAAATACAGATAAACAGCACATAATTCCAGGCAAAAAGACCACCTGGCATACGCACACCAAATTGATAACAGCAAAATGACAGGAAGCCATAAGTTCAAACAACAATATTTGGTAACAATACCAAGACACACACGCCAAAAAAACATCGCGTGAATGGCAAAATGACAGGAAGCCATAAGTTCAAACAACAATATTTGGTAACAATACCAAGACACACAGGCCAACAAAACATTTGAGCAAGATCTTATGAATATATATTTTTCAACATTAAGGAAGAGATAAAATATTGGAGGTAAAACATATTTGATTGCATGAGGGAGTAAAATAAGAGTAGAGATTGGACTAATCAAGTCTACATCCACGTACACATCTGCTAAGCTTTGATCACAAAACAAACCAGGTGCTTTAGGCAACTAATCAAGTTTACATCTACGAACACATCTGCGGAGTCTTGATCACAAAACGAACCAGGTGCTTTAGGCCAGCCCATAGCAATAAAATACCAAAGTAGAATGTAGAAAGTTGCTGAACTCACCGTCGAAATGTTTCATAACTATGCAAATAGAGAACGTCCATTAGAACAGTCACATGGTCTGATGGAAATGTGTTCCCGTCCATTAGGAACAAATCATCTGATGAATGCGATGATCTCCATGTGTGATGCATATAAGCTTTGTCTATAACTGCCCAGCGATGCCTCCTGCATTTAGTTTCATAGTAAGATATGGGTTGAAAGGGGAAAAAAGAAATTAGTAAATTAAAACGCACCCAATGCACAATCTAGACCAACTCTGCACAACAAACATTAAAATGTTAAAAACTAAAAACAGGTATCCTTTTCTGCACGTCACGAAACATCACTACGCTTACTATTTCATGTTTCCAATACCCTTTTTCTGTTGACACTCCCTTCCTTAGTTGAATAAACTAGCCAATTTGACATATTCATTTTTTATGCTGGATCCCTGGCCTTGGGCCTACAAAAATAAAAGACAAAATAGTTTAACCAAAACTTAAAAAAAAAAAGTCGAGCAAGAACGAAAAGTTGATCAAATAGGTTGGTTCCTACATAGAAATAAGAAAAGAACGTACAGCATGTGTTCAACTAACCATAATATTAACCCTCCAGTACAGATATACTTAGGTGCAGTAGACATGCTTTACATGCCACCATCAACTACTACATCGTATATGCCCGACTTTATTGTTTGTGCAGCAATCATTGTCTCTATGTCAAAAAGACTAAGACAGAAATATGTCATTGCCAACCAGCCTTTCTTTCCTGATGAACAGCCTTTGGTTAACGAGAGCCACAACCTACAAATATGAAATTAAAATCTTTTTCAAAATAAACTACAGAAGAATTTTCAAAAAGGAAATGTAGTATAGATCCTTACAGAGAAGGCCTTCATTTATTTCATAGAAATCAATATTAGATGCTTCCAAGCCAGAATTTGAAATTTCTTTTGGTGTAGCAATTGCTGGTGCAGTTGTAAACAACACAGGTGCCTGCCCAATCAATATAGTGACATATTCAACGACACTAGTCAAACAAAATAATGACAAAAGGAGATTTTGGACACTACCTCTACCGAGCCAGCAAAGCCTCTGATTTTGGAAATTAGATGTAATCCAAGTTTCACTACCATAGTTCCACTCACTAGGACTAACGCATCACTGCATGTGAATCTCTTAGCTTCAGGAGTCCATGGCTCCATGCACGTGATATTATGTACTATTCTTCGATGCTAAAAGAGAAGAAGCCACTTAAGTTTGGTGAATTTTCTAGGGAATACATTACAATCAAACCAAGGGAGAATAAATTGTAAACGTAAAAGAAAATGAAAAAGTTAAAACTTATACAACCAAGGTCGAGCTATGCCAAGTTGAGTTGCTCCCACCACCATCAAATATAAAAGCCACCACAAGAGCTTAAACCAATCTATCTGATGTATATAAACAATACAAGGAATGAATTTTTCCCCAGACATATGAGGTAATCGCGTGAGGTCCAATGATGACACCTTAAACTGCGCAGTTAATATTCTCATGTCACGTAAGTGTTTTGCATTTGCAGCATAATAACTGAAGAAATTAAAAGGTATCACCTCTTCTAGGAATTCTGGTAATTCTTCATATTTTTAACCTCATCTCATCCAACTGCATGGAATAAAGTAGCTAAAACCACAAAGAAGTGAGGAACTTAAACAATGGCGAAACTAGACATATATGTATTGAAATAAATAAATAAAAACAAGTAATGTTGATAGTGTCTTTATCTCTAAATTAATTAAATAAAAATAAAATTTGGAATAAACCGCTTCAAATTAGGGAATATAAATCACTCTAACAATAAAGATTCAGAATATTACATACAATTTATAAATATTTATATAGGATCTCAACATCTTACAAAAATAGGGAATCTTACTCGAGCTGTTTTCAAACATTCAAAAAAATTGTTACAATTCTATTTACATGTTTTCTAGATTAGGGTTAATTGATGGTTTTACTTCTGTTTCATATATACAGTTCTTTTTTGTTCCGAATATAAAAATAACTTCTACAATATAACTATAGTGAAGAATTTAGGGGGGGGGGGGGGGGGAACTGTTAATTAGTTATTTCCTAAATGTAACAAAGAAATTAGTTTTCAAAAGATTAGGATCTTACTAATTTGTCAAATCAGTGAAGGGGATATCAGAAACTGGTCGCAAAATACAGCATTATGACGTACAACACCGACCATATGATTAAAGGTGAGGAGGAAAGATATCTTTAAGGAAACGACCCAAACTTTTGAAGTATCAAAAGCTAACATCTACTCCATGACCTCCTGCATTTAGTTTCCATAATCAATACGGTTACACCCATATTGATTATATATATATGTATATATATAAATTAAAACACACCCAATTCATACCTTGTATTGCTGCTCCTGTGCAGATATACTCCATGGCAAAGTCGCTCAACAACAACAATGAAAACTGAAAACTGAAAAAAGGGCATCAGAAAACTGGGAAAAAAAAGGGAAGATATTTCGATTGTGCGTCAATTCCAAGCCAATCCCAAAAACCATCACAATGTTGCAGTTAGTTCTGGAAAAGGAAGGAGATTAGCGCTATAATATGGAGATCTACACAAAACAAAATTCAGAGAAATAGCGATTAAAATCATTGATATAGGAAAGAACGAGAATATAAATTAAACCTGACTTCCATCATCTCTATTTGTTGGTCGACTTCTTCTTCGACAGAGAGAGAAGAGGGAAAGCAACAAAGAAACTTTGAAAATTCAATGTGTAGAAAAGGAAGAAGATTGGCGCTAATTTATGGAGGGAGATTGCGTCAACTCTACGACCACCGCCATCTCTACGCGATGTCTAACGGTCGGATAAACAGTAATTAAATAAGGAAATGTTAGATAAGCAGTAATTAAATATAAGGAAAGGGGATTTCATTTATATTTTTCTTTACAGACTATTATACCCTTAATCAATATTATGAAAACATCAAGGCATTGTTGTAAATTACAAGTTTCATTTATGTTTTCTAAACATATATTTTTAAAATCTATTGAATATGGCTTGATGTTATTCTTGAAATATATATTTCATGACTTTTATATGATAATTTTATTCTAAAGTGATAAATTTCAAGTTTAAGTTAGCAATAAATTCGAGCGTTAATTTAATGCAGAAAAACAAAAACATTATATGCTTGTTATTTTGAATTTGTATGATAATAATAAAATGTTATGTGTTTAATTAAATAGTTATTTTATACATGTGTATATCAATAAGTATTTTTCTAAAAGTTTAAGATAATTATATGTTTTATCTAAGAGTATATACATATATATATATATAGTTATTTTATACATGTATATATCAATAAGTATTTTTTTAAAAGTGTAAGATAATTTTATATTTTATCTAAGAGTATATACATATATATATATATATATGGGGAATGATACTGGCACTCCACAAGTTACTATAGGAGCTGCAAGTTTAATTTTATTACTAAAATATGACAACAATGCCCATGGAGTAAAAACATATAAACCTCATCCAAGTTTAATTTTATTACTAAAATATGACAGCAATGCCCGTGGAGTATAAAAACATATAAACTTCATCCAAGTTTAATTTTATTACTAAAATATGACAACAATGCCTATGGAGTATAAAAAGATATAAACTTCAAAATTAAATTCTAAAAGTATTTTTATGCAATCAGAACAAGTTATTATACTTCACTATTTTATTACATGCCAAATAATAAATATAAATTTTAAAATTGAATTGTTTTAAATATTTATATATAATGCAGTCCGTCAATGAAAACTTTAGACCATCATTAACTATAAAAGATAGTAACATATTCAAATATTTTGGAATAAAAAAAAAATTAGGTGGACATTGTGGTTTTTTTTACCTGAAAAGCGTGATATGATATTAATGGCAAAATAATATCGTAAACAAGAGCAAAGTACTAATTAATGAGGGCAAATTTAGAACAAAGTACTAAAGTTGAATAATGTACAATCTTATTGTCATTATGTCTACTAAGAGAAACTAAAACAGAATAAAACGATAAAAGCAGGAGTTTGATATCATATATTAATGGGCCAGTCTCGAAAAAATTCTTGGTTGGCTAAATGAATTTTTTTAATCAATATAGTGACATTTTCAGAAATCTACTCATTTGAATATCTTACCCTTTTAGATATCTACTCATTTATATGTACATGTATAATATAACTATTTCATTACAAGTGTGATATTTATTATTATCATATAAATTCATAATAACAAGGGTATAATATTATCATTTCTACATTTAAATTAAAGTTAAAAATATTTGCTAACTTAAATGTGAATTTATCACTTTAGAATAAATTTTCATATAAAAAATCATAAAATACATATTTCGGGAAACATCAATGTAAATTCTAATTTATAATACATACTTTCATATTTTTCATAATAATTGATCTGGGTATAATAGTATTTAAGAAAAAATATAATGGAGAAATGGATGAAAATCATCCATGAGGTACCAATTTGATAAATAGGGTAAAAGTTGGATATCAATTGAGTCATTTGTAAATACTCGGGTACCAACATGACATTAATGACGAAACTCGGGTAACAAAATAATTTTTACCCTATTTGATCTTTCCTCTAATCCTCTCCTCTCTTTTATTTCGTACTACTATTATTTTCCTTTTTAGGTTTTTTTCTCTTTTGTTAATTCTTTTCAAATTTGTTACTTACGGTAAGGAAATTATATTTTTGTTGGTGTTATTTTTGTCATTACTTCATTATTTTGTTTTGTGGTTATTCACACTTGTAGTAAATTATTCACACCACAATCTACTCCACTGGTCTTCTTCAACACAATGGTGATTGTCATGGGTGAACTTTTCGTACGCACTTCTGCAAGTGTAAATTCCCTTACTTGTCGGCTGCCATGAAGGAATATCCACGGCATTGTCGGAAGAATCCAGATTAATATGAGCAAAGGTTTGTTTCATTGTTTCAGGAAGTTAAGTCACTCCAATTCCATCCCTGTCCAGTCGTCCAGTAGCTAGCCATTGTTTTGTCCATATCCTCATTGGTAACATAATTGCCCATGTAATGGTAAAGATTTGTATTATCCAGCCAAATGTCTGACCAAAATTTTGTAGTATTTCCATTACCAATTTTCCAAGTAATTCTGTCTTTAACAAAGGGAAGGACCTCGTGAATACTTCTCCATGTGTGTGAGGAGTTCGCGCGGTTTCTCGGAGTCGAGCGAAGGATGTATTTGTGACAAAGGACTTGTACCCAAAGCTTAGGGCTATTATTAATAATATGCCATGCAAGCTTGCCCAAGTATGTGAGATTCGAATTTCTCAGTTTGCGTAAGCCCAGGGCTCCTTTCTTTTTTGGTTGACATACAAGATCCCACAAAACAAGATGAATACGTCTGTGGTCCAGAATATCCCCCCATATAAATTGTATATTCGCCTTGTCAATCTCGTCGCATATTCCCACCGGAATGAGAGAGGTTCGCATGTAGTAACCTGGAATTGTAGAGGTTACAGATTTAACAAGAGTAACATAACCCGCCAAAGAGAGTTGGTTTCTCTTCCATCCTTGAAGATGACGTCGCACTTTATTCAACAGAAAAGCATAGTCTATTTATATATTGATGATGGTAAAATTTGTCAGATAGTAAATGTCACGTGATTGACCACGTGGGGTGAAGGAACCGATCCAACTCACGACAAACTAGGTTGGGAGTTGATGAATGTATAGACTGCACTCGCTCTAGGCGAGCTGCCTACGTACCCACTTTAGTGGGATCAAGTCAATTCGTAGTTCTGTGTTAGGATTATTCTCTATGATAGCCAACTGTTTTCTCTCTAGCACTCTTTTTGGTGGGGAGAGCAAATAATGATTCTTTCCCAACTCCTTTGAGATATTTATAGGGAGCTGGTAATGGGCTATGGGCGTGGGCTTTATTTTGTCAGTTAGCCCACTAAGCCTATCTTTATTACTTTCAAGCTAATAAAACAGCTTTAACATTCGTATTGGGTCGTCAGCCATTTTTGGCCTGCATCATATGCCCCCCCACTCCCGAATGTTTATCCCATCAGCTGAAATATTTGGGAGTAGGAAGTCGATACGATTGATGGTGCAAAATTTTACACCTTATATATATATATATATATATATACACACACATATATACATTGTCGGCCCATTAAAATGGGCCGACATAGCCTCGCGGCAAATTTGCCTCAAGGCATTAGTGGCCTCGTGGCAAATTTGCCATGAGGCAATTACCTTTAGGCAATTTTAACGTGCCTTGGGGGCAAATTTCCCTAAGGCAATTAATTTGCCTTTATTCTCGAGGCTCGGGTGGAATCGACGTTTTTAGTCCAATTCTCGTTGGAAGTAATTTCTATCTTCGGGTGAACTTAGAAATTCTTTCAATTTTGAATGAAGCTTTCAGCTCTTCAAGACTGCCAGGGGCATGTCATAATTTACTTGGAACATTTTTTTTTGGGAAGAGGAACTTAGCCTCCTCCAAAACTAAAATTGTAAGACTTCATCCCCATACTTGGAGTTTCGTAGGATACTTGATATTTTGAGACCTCGACCCAGGTATTGGTGTTCCAGAGGCGATTTGGAATTTATTAAATTGGCCTTTGCCCCGAGATGAGGGGCAAGGGTCATTGACTTATTGCGAGGGGTAAAGAGCTTTTGCTACTAGGTGAGAGTGCAAGGTCCTTTGTCTTAAGAGGGGCAAAGTTCTTGGCTCAATGGCGAGTGGGCAAGGTCTTTTGCCTCAAGGTGAGGGGGCAAAGCCCTAAGCCTCTTATGGTGAATAGGCAAGGTCTTTTGCCTCGAGGTGAGGGGCAAAGCTCTTGGCCTCTATGTGTGGAGGTCATTTTTTAGCCAACACTTAATTAATTCACTTCATGACCTCTCTGCCCTCAGAACGTTTTATCGGGGGTCTCTAGTGTTTAGAAGAATGTATCTCTCTATTTGGGTATCTCGTAAATGGGATGCGAATCCCACTCTCAACGGATAGCCTCAGTGAGTTAGAATTTAAGCACCCAGGGGGCACCGAATGGCAACCTCCATCCTTCCGCCTCGCGGCCAGCCGTGACATGCGGTTGCCTCGTGGCCAACCGCGAGGCATCCATGACCGGGAGGCGTCTCACAGCGAGGCATCATTGTTGCGAGAGGTCGTGCCTTGCAGCCTTACCGCGAGGTGTCATTTTTTTCCCGGGGCCTAATGTGTCTCGGGGTCTTGTTTCGTGGAGCGACGTCAAATTCGGCTTAGCCCTAGTTGATTTTTATTAGTTTTTTTTTACTTGTGAATAATTTTGCTTGTGCTATCGTTTTCGATAGCACCTATAAAAGGCTTGTTCCTAATCAAACCCCCTACTTTTCATACGATTGGGGAGCTCTTCCTCCTCTGTGGCCTCACGAGCTCTAGCGGTGTGTACCCCTTGGCCTCATGAGCATTGGCGGGGGCGTTTTATACCCCTTGGCTTCATGAGCGCTAGTGGGGTGTTTTGTACCTCTTAGTTCCATGAACACTAGTGGGGTACTTAGTCATTTTTATGCGCCTTCAGTAGGATTTCACGAGTGTCGAGAGTGCTAGCCCCTCTGGCGTCTTGCGATACTTGAGCGTCGCTTGCTAGCATTTTACTTAAAAGACACTAGCGTTTTGTTAGCTAGTTATTCACTAGTGTTTTCAAAGCACTAGAATTTTGCCAGCTTGTTTAGACCCATCTATTTTAGGGGTATTCTATATCGAGACCTGTATCCCACTAGGTAGACGTATATCCACTCATAAGGGTTACGACGATAGTGAATATTAGGCCATAGACCGGGGGGTCGCTTAGTTTTGACCCTCGCAATTATGGCCACGCTGCTACCGCAGGGCTAGTTATGACTTATGGCTTTTTTATATGCCTTACGTATGTGTTCATACACTTTATCTTGCGGTCGGTTTTTGCTTGTGTGACTATGAGCTAGTCGAACATCAGCAGCATTCTTGTTTTTGACTTCATTACGTTTGTGAGCTACTCATTAACCCTTTGTAGGCTTTGAGTAAGTCATTTTTCTATCCCCGTGCCAATGGTGGCTTTACTACGCTCATGACAGGTTTTATTGTTCCTACCACCATGATTTGATTTTGGTGGCTGGACAATTTTAGCGGGTGGACTTAGCACCTCATAAGGTTCCCTACCCCCTACTCCTTAGTGTATTTGCATGGTTAACACCTTGGGAATAAGGATTGTATGGGGTAGATGTTATCTATTACTAGCAGAGGGCTAACTTAGAGTTTGGTCTCACCCTTTATTTATACCTTTTGAGTAAGTGGTGTTTGATTGTGTCTAGCAAGACTATCTTTTGTCTGCTCATATTACCATAGTACCCTGTGTTTCATGAGCACTAGTTTAGGTACTTAGCCATTTTAACACGCTATTGGCGGGATTCAATGAATGGTGGGGGCGATGCCTCTTAGGCATTTTTGCTGTATTTGAATTCACTTGTTAGCAATTCGCCTTTTAAATGTTGAAAACTGCGTGGCCTTGAAGCCTTTGCATTTTAGCTAACTAGCCTTTGCATATTAACTAGCTACTAGCTAGCTATTTGTTCACTAGCTAGTCGTTTGTTTCTTCCATCCCTACTTCTCCACTACTTGCCCCCCTACTCCTTAGTATGTGAATCATATTCAGGAGTAAGTTACCAATTTGTGTTTCCTTGACATCAGGGGTTTAGGGACGGTTCCTTGCTGATGATGAGAGCCCTAGGCTTGACTTGTCGGTTGCCGACCCTTGTTAGTTTGTAGGCTGATGCCCTGAGGCTTTTTTCCTTGCAACTTTTCACCAGGGTGACATTTGTATTCATTTTAGAGAGACTGGATAGCCATTAGCGTTCATTTTGGGCGTATGGTGCGAAATATCACCCTAGCATCTTTGTTTCGTGGTGAATTATCACCCTTGTATGTATGAGGTGAGCCTTCACCTTAATTATGTTTGTATGAGGTGAGTTTTCACCTTAGCTATATGAGGTGTTTTTCACCTTAGTTTTGTGAGGTGATTTTTCACCTTAGTTTTAAGAGTATGATTTTTCACCTTAGTTTTAAGAGTATGATATTGGTCCAGATTCCATGTCGGAGGGGGGGGGTTGTCTTTAAACCCGCCCACTCTCTCGGTAATGCTGGAGGGATCATGAGTATTTGTATGGGGTGAGTTATCACCTTTATTATGTTGGTATGATCTCGGTCCAGATTCCATGTCAGAGGGGGGGTTGTTTTTTGAAGCCTCATACCCTTTCGGTAATGCTGGAGGGATTATTAGGTGGGCTAGTCTCGATCGAGCTATCAAGGATTCAGGGGACGTTTATCGCTCCACCTATGTTAGCCTGGAAAAGGGGGCTTTGAGTTTTATGAAGTAGCTTCATTCAGAAACAATGGTTCGGGGAGCATTTTTCTAGGGTGTTGTTAATTTACCCATCTTTAATGTCCTACTCTTTCATGTGAGCAAAATGCCTGTTATTTAACAAGCCTAGCATACATAGCTACATAAGAGTCAATATGCCAGAAAGCACTCAGCAATAATATGACGAAAACCTAGAACATCCAACACTTAATAAAAATGTGCAGGGCGCACTTAGGCACCTCAGGACTTAAGTAAATATAGTCGGCACTGGTGGGCGTCCCCACTCAATGCTTGACTTGTGGCCAAATCGAAATTGTTCAGTAGTAATATAGGAAAAAAGATAGCTTTTATTACTTGTTACCTGATAGGGCCTTATAAGGCTTGACATCTTGACATATTTTAAAAGCAATAAAATAAACTAAAACAAGAATTAACTCAAATATTATGGAAGCAAGATTAAAGAAACAAGATGTCGAAATCAAGATAGCTATGGAAGAGGACAACTAAGACACATGTGTTGGCATAATTTAATTAATTCTTGTTAAAATCACGTTATCATATTATTAGACTACTGTTACTTTGGTGAAAATTCCTTAATTAATTACTACCAGATGTCTCGGCTGTAATAATCCTATGACGAAGTGACGGTTCTCTAAATACGTCTATCCAAGAATCAAATCATTAACTATGCATTCACGTTTTAGAATTTCCCCGGATAAATCCGGCTAACTGCACCCGGGAATCTATACCTATCCCTAGGAGCAATTCATTATGTTTTTCGGATGATGTGATGATTTCTTTGAACCCTAATCTATATTCTCCCGAATGAATAAACTAGGCTAATTAGCAAGCATATAGTGATCAAGCATATGATTGGAATTAAAGTACAAAATCAATACACAAAACAACAATAGAATTAATATGAAAAACACAATTTATAACTCAAATATCCTAATTTAGCCTCAACATGGCCTTAGTTCGAAGAATCTAATTCATCATAAAAGATAAAAGATAGAAACTTAAATTAAGATTCATATTTATAGACAAAAACAAATCTAAATCTAAGAAACTCCCTCGTGTTTTTGATGGATGAACTTTGATCTTCATCTCTTCTATGCTTCTTGATTTCTTCACCTTCAAGGGTTTTTGAAAATCTTCATGAACATGTAAAAACTATGTCTAAACCCCATTAGTACTCTATTCTATGTGTATTTCGTCTTTCCTTTTGCTGCTATAAGAGGAGGTATTTATAGAAGAGGATCCCCAAGTCTTCTACTTGAATTAGGTCTCAAAACTTGCCAAAATTCGTCCAGCCGACTCCAACGTTCGTACGTGAATACTCCAACGTTCGTACGTTAGATGCAGTAGCAATTTTCATTTTGCGCAGCGATCTTGTTTTCTTCATAACTTTCTCCACAGACCTCTGATTTGGGTGATTCAAGTTGTCACGTAAAGATAAAATATAGCTCTACAACTTTGTAGAAGAACTATTTGTCAAATTCAGTATATAAATACTCTGAAATTCTGAATTTCCATCCAGTTTTCCTCAATTGCACTGATTTCTCACCTTTACTCAATAAGCACACAAATTACAAGCATATGTGGCATAAATCATGCATAAACCAATGTAAATAACATAAATATGAGGCTCTAAAACATGTAAATCTCACACCTATCATTAAGTTGCCTTCCCCACGGGGACTTGATGGCATGTTGCCCGGTAGTAGCTCTAAGTGAAGCTTTCCTTAAGATTCCACTCATTGGGGTGTTATCCATCTCCGAGTCCACTCTTAGGGTATGTCTAGTTCATGGAGAAGTGGTTAAGGAAGGCCTTGATCAGCTACTCAAGGCCTGTACTGGTACCGGCGGGCAATTGATTGAATTAGCTAAGCACCCGTCCAGAGAGAGTTGTATAAAAATATTTACAGTAGGCTACCTCGCTGACCTCATAAACGTCAGCCTTGGTGTTGAACTTGTCAACATGCTCTTGAGGGCCCCCGGCTCCCTGCCCCCCGCTCCTTCAGGTGAGGCATCCTAAGCCCTTGTGGTAAAGACTCTGCCCAAATTGTAGGGTAGAATGGACTTCTATTGGGATGAGCTACAGTCAAAGGTATGAGCTGCATATCCTCGTACCTCCCATGGTCATCACAATCTCCATCTTGACGGGGCGCATACCTTTCGGGAGTCAAGGATACTTGACCTCTGCGTAAGGACCTCGGAGGCGTTGGCCATCTATCTCTTCTTCTTGGTGGCCTCTCGGGTGGTGAGGCCACACTATTCTCTTTACTTTCTTGCTCCGCCCTATTCACCGGAGAGTTGGATCACCTTGATCCAATCCCGTCTGGAGTTAGGGGCTCTCGGCCTCAGCGGGGAATTGGCTAGGCGCCACTCGGTGAGGGTGGCTTCTGTTCTGGGGCTCTCGACCCCTGCGACCCAACCGAGGGGGTGGATCTTGTGGCCCCTTTTCCTGTAGAGGAGGCATTTCTTGAGAGTTCCTCTCTTGGGGACCCTGCCCCCCAGCCGTTGTCGATACGGGTGCAACAGTTGATGGGTGCGCCTGGGTGTATAGTTGCGTGAACAAATGCATCTTCAACTAATGCTAGCAGTGCCTCCTGGGTGATCTTGAACACCCTGGTAGTAGGGGGTGGGATCACCGCTGGTGTAACTGGAGGATCAGTCTGCTCGTTTGCAGGAGGTGGAGCAATGGGATTCTCGCAGTTTGTTGGACCGTTAGGGGGAATTTTCTCCACCTACTTGAATGTTGGGCTGATCCTCAAGTGTTTGGTTCTATACTTTATTGACCACCATCTGCTGATCAATGTTAATCATCCTATCCTCGGTAGTACGTGCTCGTAACCTAGTTTGCATACTCAGTGGCTGGAACGGCGTTCCCACAGATGGCGCCAATCTGATGATAGTAAAATTTGTCAAATAGTAAATGTCACATGATTGACCACGTGGGGTGAAGGAACCGATCCAACTCACGATAAACTAGGTTAGGGGTTGATGAATGTATAGACTGCACTCGCTCTAGGCGAGCTGCCTATGTACCCACTTTAGTGGGATCAAGTCAATTTGTAGTTCTATGTTAGGATTATTCTCTATGATAGCCAACTGCTTTCTCTCTAGCACTCTTTTTGGTGGGGAGAGCATATAATGATTCTTTCCCAGCTCCTTTGAGGTATTTATAGGGAGCTAGTAATGGGCTATGGGTCGTGGGCTTTACTTTGTCAGTTAGCCCACTAAGCTTATCTTTATTACTTTCAAGCTAATAAAACAGCTTTAACATTCGTATTGGGTCGTCAGCCATTTTTGGCCCGCATCATATATATATATATATATATATATATATATATATGTAGCGTAAATAATTAGCAATCACTTGCCAAAAGAATGTAATAATAATAATTAGGAATCTTGAGGACCACACCACATAATCCCGTGCGATAAAAGAAGTAATTAATGGGAAGATCACGTCGCGATACTTTTACAGTTATTTTTACTAATCTCAAATCATATTGCTAAATGCAATTTTGAGAAAATAAGATTTGAAATTACGATTTTGTAAATCAAAACCGACTATGGTCATACATTTGATTGTGGTTATGCATTTTTTCAACTTATTTTACTTTATAAAACAAACAAAAATTTGTTGTCTTTTTTGCTAAACTAAAAAGATAGACTGTGGTCATTCACAGATAAAAAATATTAGTTACGGACATATTTGTCAATATTTAACTTCATGAATCTGGAAGGAAAAAAAATAACATCATTACATAATGTTATATAGAAGTATCAAACATTAGAACGAGATTAGTAATATATTCATTTTAAGTATCAATTTTACGTTAAGTACAAATATAATATGTACATATTTTACTAGGGATAATTACACTGGGGGTCCTGAAGTAAGGCCTAGTTACAAAAAACATCCCTTAGTTCCATAAATTACAAGTAACATCTCAGGTTTTCATGTTTTGATGTAAAAATGGATGGAAAATATCAAAAGACTAAAATGCCCTTACGGAATATTTAAAAAAAAAAGAAAAGAAAAATATTAAAAAAATGAAAAAAAAAACTGAATTACCATATTGCCCCTTTACATCTCTAGATTTACTTCTAATACCAATTTTAAAATAAAAAATTAAACTTAAAAGAAAAATACTTATATATATATATGTATGTATTATCTTACAAATTGCTTGTGTGAATGTGTGTGTGTGTAATTGTGTGTGTTTGTGTGTGTGTGTGTGTGTAATTGTATGTTTGTGCGTGTATTGTTGTGTGTGTGTATCTGCGTGGGGGTGGGTTGGCGACAGGGGGTGGGGTGGAGAAGACGACACTGTTCACCACCCCCCACCCCACCCCACCCTATTTTTTTTCTTTTTCCTTTTCTTTTTTATTTATTTATAAAGTAATATATTAATAAGTAATTTATTTTAGAAATTAAGTTTGTTAAAATACAATTTTTAAATTTATTTATAAATTTCATAAATTAATTTAAAATAAAAAATTTTAAATTATATAATCTAAACTATTATATACTAATTTAATTAAAAGATTAAAATGATATTTTACACCTAATTCTTTTATTTCATAATATGAATAATTTATAATTTTTTTATTTTGTTGAAAATAATTGTTAATTATAAATAATTATTTGAATACTTTACATACATAATATTACATATAACACCTATATTTTTACAACACATTACAAATAACACCCAAATGGTATAATTGTTCGAGAAAAGTTGGGTCTCCAAGTTCAGAAAAAGTCGGGGGTCGTTTTGGAAGTTCACCGAATAAATTAACGGTGTTGTACTGAAACCCTAACGGAAGGTGCCAAATGTTAGACGGAATAATCGGCTTGGATGTTATTTGTAATTTATGAAACTAGGGGATGTTTTTTGTAATTAGGCCTTACCTCAGGGCCCCCTGTGTAATTATCCCTATTTTATTATATAGCATATAAGCATATCAAATAAACACATACATAAGAAAATGCTTTTAACCTTGTCATGAAAGGTAGGACTTCTATTATTTTGATAAGCTAATAGTACAAAAAATAGCATAGTGTATTTGATTATTTATTAAGACCTATGAACTCAAATATGCAAAAGAATAATGTAAAAATAATTCTAAAGTTAAAAAACAATAGAGTATCTTACTATTTCAAATAATTGAGTGGTAAAAAGAGTGAACATCATAAATATAATTGATAATATCCTGATTTTTTTTTCCACCTTTAAGTTTCTATTAATATTTAAAAGATATAACACTAAATCACTATAAAATACTGTCCTAAAAGTTTCAAGCACCTACATTAATTGAACATACTATTCATTGTGTAAAAGATATACATAATATACATAAATATACCAGTTCAATAATAAATATAAAATTAAATTACAAAATCAAGTAATAATACGTGTAAAAAGTATTAAAATGTAATATTAAATAATAATAAATAACATAAAACCGCATAAAACGGTGCAATTTTGACTTAATTTTTAAACTACAATTTACGTAGAAAATCGACAAAAATGGTGTTATTTGTTGCGGTGGGGACGGTTTCTCAAAATTTGCCTCCTCATATATATGATGGTAAAAATTTTGTCCTCAAAATATACACTTTGCCCACTAAACTGTTCTTCAATTTTATCACTATTTTTAAAGAATTTGAAAAATACTGAGATTAACATATACAGACTCTCATATTTTCGGTGAAATTTGATAGTTCAATAAAATAAACAATTAGTGACTGTTATATTCTATTAGAATGTTTGTCTGTCATATCATTTCACAACTCATATGATAAACTTGTAATCAAAATAAGAAAGTTCAATATTGAAGAGTGTTCCGTAGGGAAGCGTGAAGGAATGTATACCTTCCTTTATATGACAAATTTGGCCATCACTAAAACAAGCAAATTGCACAAATGTAAATAAATACATAATACTCGTCAATTTTAACTTAGAATATTTACCAAAGTGCAGTGTTAGAGAAACTCACAGAGGTTGGATCAACAGACATTCCCACAAACCAAACATGACACATATGATGTTGAGCAAACCGTTTGATTTTTGTCAGGACCAGACTCGCATATTCCGTTTTAGTCTTGTGGCACATTTAAAATTACTCAGAACAACTGATCAAAAGAAAAATGTGAGTATACACTTGTACAAGAACTAGGAAATAAAGACTCACTGACTAGGAAGACATTGATGATCAATATTTGATCAATTACAAGTTCATTAACCCCATGTCGTACTTGGGAGGCGATCATTCTCACACCCGTTTCATTGCCTATACGCTCCAACTCCCAATGCTCATCCTCTCAACAAACTATTTATCAGCAACATAGCCATAAAGACAGTAAGCAGGCAATTAATGGAACATCAACAATGAAACCGAGAAAAGATATGGCATGTTTTATCATCTCATACATACCATGCTAACATCAAAGAAAGGATTCCTAATATGGTTTCTCCACAAAATTTCTTACATGCTCCGAACCTGGAAAACCATCAAATCACGAAACAAGTAAAGATAAAATACTACAAGGTCCAAACTTTGAAAAAGTAACCCTCTCCTACACGTACAAGTAAGATATAAACTTCCTAAGAGAGCCGACTACCTTATTTTCTACAGAGCTGAGTGCAATTTCCAACCAACACTATGGTTGAGATTATTGGATGTAATGTTCTTTAAACTAATAAAACCTCTGATTTATTGATCCCTGATGATAGACATTGGGGATTAGTATGAAAAGCTCTCTCTTCCCAATGGTCGTGCAAGAATTACTGGAGATGCCTTCAAATATAGCAATCAAGTAAATTCACAATTATGAGAAAGGAAAAGTTTTAAGAACGATTAGAATAGAGTGCACTATACTATTTGAAGACTTAGATTCCAACCCAACCAAGTGCAAGAAAAAGATCTATGCATCTCCATGTCTGCAGGGTACCAAAGCAATCACTTTAACAACTGACCGATTTGCATAGACAAACGTTAAGCCCCAAACAAATATCTAATTGAGTTAGCCTTTTAGGACTTCAAAGTGATCATTCAAGTTGGATTTAAACATGCAGATAAGCTCTTAAAGTCCACTATTACATAATCAAAAGAACCGCCAGGTAAATAAATAGTCCAGATATCATCATATACAGAATCAATGGAAAAATATATACCATACCACTAGAATAGTCATGCAGGTAAGCTCTTAAAGTCCGCTATTACATAGTCAAAAGAGCCGTCAAGAAAATAAATAGCCCAGATATCATCATATACGGAATCAATAGAAATACCATACCACAAGAATAGTCATGGATACCTCCGCCTTTGCAGGATCAATAAAAGACCAAGACATAACACAGAAGCAAAATGTAACTTTCTTTTGGATGTCGCTGCCATCACCTTCTGCACATGGAAAAAGACCTAAAAGTTTCAGCATAAACATCTTGTGAAGTCTCGATAGGCTCCCCCATGTATCTTCCTCAAAGCAATAACCTTTCTTACGTATCTAGACAGGGTTAAAAAATGGAAACAAATATATCAGATTTTTTTTATAATATAAATATATCAGATGTTGATAATGCCTAGAACATGTACCTTATCAGCAAGAAGTGCAAAAAATTATTGCTCGTCAACATATAATAATACTTTCCAGAAAAGTTCGGACATAAATAAATGACCTTCATGTAATAAGAAGGATAGCTTAGTTTTAAGGTTTTCTTTGGGGGTTGCATTAAGTCCTTCATAGCAAACCATTTGTACACACACATATACACTTATTAAAAACAATATGTTATACCAAAAAACACCAAATCTAAGTAGACTTCAATGAGACACATTTTTGCAACCTGCCCCTAGATAGAAAGGTGAAGGAAACAAAAATTATGCGCATGAAGGTAGAATAGCTTCTTAAACAAATTCTTAAATGAAAGCGAGGAGGGGGGGAGGATTCCAGTTCTAAATCCTCCTATTATAAGGTGATAAAGAATTTCATTTCCATATTAATAAATGAAAAACTTGTATCATCTTAGTCCAAACTTCCAGTGGAAAGCAAATATCTCAAATTCCAGCATCCTGCTATCAGGAATTACAAATTTATTTCCCAGATAAGATACATTTGTAAGGCAAGTTTAATTCCTTAGCATCCTGCAATGGAAATAACAGTTTAGTTCCCAAATATGATACTTTTGCAAGGCTTGTTTATTCATTGTACAGAAGCATTATAAAATGGCCTACACCCCAATCCAAACTAGTAAGCACATTAAAACATAATTCATGCAAGGTTTCCCTCTGCCAAACACCTACATGTTCCACAAGTGCCACCACAGCTACCCTGCAAGAACCATATATCATGTAAGACAAACCTTACTCCAAAGGTAACTTGCATAAGCCCTGACAGGACAGCGTTAGACAGTACATGTGACATGATTGATCACGAATTAGTTAGGCCGGAATCTATCGGTACAAAGAGAATAGTTAAATCACCTTAACCTATGTTGACAATTGAATAAATTACTTTGACAAAAGGGTTTCCCAGAGCAATAACTGTAGAAAAGTTCGAAACCAGTAGATGGAAGCAAGTTATCCTAGCTGCTCCAAAGTAAGTATCAAACTTTTATGCTGGTAGTGTATGCCCTCCAACCAGACACCAGTTACACACTTCAACGTCCATGTCATTTTGAGAATCAGTGCATCAAACCGTGCTTCACTATAAACAAAATCTGCACTTCCCTACAATTAATAAATCACTGAACTTCATAATTATTCAAGACCCTCACAAGAAAAAAGAACCCTTTAGCAAATCAATGGATGTGTGAGCTTGCAAAACCATGAGAAAGAATAACAAAATAAACTAACAGGTAAATTGAAATATTGGTAACATCTCACAAATGAAAATCAGCACTATGCACAATAGTGTCTTGGCCTTCAAATTGTCAATAGTGTCTGAACTCTCCACCTCCAAGGTAATGGTCTTCCCAAAGATCTGCATCCTCAACACAATTGGTAACTGTTGGGTTTAATTGAAATGTCAAAAATTAACTTTTGCGCCTCAGAAGCACATTTCACACATTCCATCCCAAAAAAGAATAACTAACAAATTTCACCCTTTTAGCATAATTTTTCAAAGTTGAAGATAGAATTATCAATTCACCATTTATTCTGTGATGATTTTTTGTTTTGTTTAGTAGTAGTTATATACAATTTGAAATAGAATCCCAAACTAAATATAATTACCCAAGCAGTTTCTTTTCTATTTAACATTTTTTTTTTTGCATTTGTTATTTTGAATATTGCAGTAAAGCCGTAGATATGGATGAGAAGTGAATTGTGATGTAATTTGTGAATAAAATTATGATTAGATAGTGAAATTTGTCAATTGTTCTTTTTTGGGGTGGAAAATGTCAAAAGTTATGTTTTTGGGGTGCAAAATGTAATTTTTGACATTTCAATCAACCCCTACAGTTACCAAATTGACGAAAAATTAGACAGAGGGACCACTTTTGAATTAAATGAGGTAGTTTTGGGGCTACATCTGATGAGCAAAGTGACTGGGGGACCAAAATCGAATTCCACATTTAATTGGGGGACCAAATATGAAAATTTGCCCAAAAAAATTAAAAAGTGCAAAGACAGTATCAAAACAAAATGTTAATATATTGAAAGAGAAACTTAACTTAATGACTGTACAATAATCAATAGCAAAATAAAAACAAATTTAGGAAAATAAATTAGGATTTCAAAGCAAAATTCAACTCAAAAGTAAAAGTAACCAAACTAAGCTTAAGAAAATAAGTTTCGAAAATAAAAAGAAAATATCAAAACAAAAACTTAGGAAAGTAAAGTTCGTATATTGAAAGAAGAAGAAGTTGACATTTAAAGAAAAAGAAGAAGAAGAAGAAGAAGAAGAAGAAGAAGAATTTTGATATTTTGAAGAAAAAATTGATATTTTTATATACGAAATTGACATTTTGTAGAAGGGATTGACAATTTATAGAAAAAATATATTTTGAAAAAAAATTGACATTTTAAAAATAAGAACAAAATAAGACCTTTTGAGGGAAAATTGAACCAATTTTGAAGAAAAAATAGACATTTTCAATATTGACATTTTGAGTCTTAATTAATTAATTAATTTAATATTTATTTATATTATTTATTTATTATTTAATAAGATTTTTTATTTTCAGTTAATTTTATTATTTAAAATAATATTTAAGTTTTTAAATATTTTCAAATTTTTTTATTTTTATTCAAATTTTTAATTTTTTTTTGTTAAATTTTTTCTTTTTTATTAAATTTTAATTAATTTTTCATTTTAAATTTATATTTTTATCCAATATCCATGTGGCGGATGAAGATTTGACCACCTAGACACACTTGACTTCAAAATTGAAAATCTCCAAATTGAAAAACCTAACCAAACCCTAATTTTTATTTTTTTGGGGGATTCTGTTAATTTGGACGGAAAGTTAACGGTAGGGACGGTAAGTATTCAGTTTTTGTAAGTTGAGGGGCCAAATGTGTCGAGTCTGTAACATGAGGGACTAAATCTGTTTTTGGCGACAACTTCAGAGACGAAAACTGTAATTTTCCCGATTGTATGCACTACAGATATGATGTTTTTGTGCACCAATCATATTGCAAACAAATTCAACTATTATCCGACTTTTGGGAGTAAAAATTTGCTAATGAAATTGACCTTTTAAAAATAAAAACAAATAGACATTTTGAAGAAGAAGAAGAACTTGACAGTTTGAGGAAGAAGAAAAATACATTGACATTTTAAAGAAGAAATTGACATGTTGAACAAGAAATTGACATTTTGAACAATAAGAAAGAAAGCCACATTTTGAAGGAAAAAAAGATATTTTGAAAATGAAATTCACATGCTGAAGAAGTAATTGACACTTGGAAGAAAAAGAAGTTGACATTTAGAAGAAAAAAATGATATTTTTGAATAAGAAATTGACATGTTGAAGGAGATATTGACATTTTGTAGATGAACCTGACATTTTGAGGAAAAAATATGATATTTTGAAGAAGAAATTGACATGTTGAAGAAGAAATTGACATTTTGTAGAAGAACCTGACATTTTGAGGGAAAGAACGATATTTTGAAGAAGAAATAGACATTGAAGAAGACGAATTTGACATTTTGAAGGAGGAGCCAAAAGAAGGAGAAGATGAGGAGGAAAAAATCACGTGATTGAAGGATTGTTAAATCGCAGTCACAACAAAGCTTAGCCATAATAAGAACTCCTAAGCAAGTGAGAGTTTATCTCTTCTACATTTAAGGGAACTATTATTTCTATCTTAATAAGATTTTATGCACTACAAATATGATATTTTTGTGCACTAGTCATATTGCAAACAAATAAACATTTTGAAGCAGATGAAATTGACATTTTGCAAAATAAGAAGAAGAAATTGACGCTTTGAAGAAGAAGAAGAAGAAATCAATATTTTGAAGAAGTAATTGACATTTCGAAGAAAAAGAACAAATCAACATTTTGATGAGGAAGAAGACGTTGACATTTAGAAAAAGAGGAAGAAATTAACATTTTGAAGAAGAAATTGACATTTTAAAGAATAACAAGAAAAAGAAGAAGAAATTGACATTTTAAAGAAGAAATAGACATTTTTACAGAAGACAAAAAAGTTGACATTTAAAAGCAGAAGAAAGAAGAAGAAGAAGAAGAAGAAGAAAGAAATCAACCTTTTGAAAAAGAAGTTGACATGTTGAAGAAGAAGCAAATATTTTAAAAATAAGAAGAAGAAATCGATAATTTGAGAAAGAAGAAGAAATTGGCTTTTCGAAGAAAATAGACGGGGACAATTACATTTTTCGTCTCTAAACTTGTCGCCGAAAACACATTTGGTCCCTCAACTTTAATTTATTAAATATTTTCAATATTTATTTATTTTTTATTTTTTATTAAATTCTTAATTACTTTTTTATTTTATATTAAACTTTAATTAACCTTTTCATTTTAATTTTATGGATCAAATGTGTTTTCGGCAACAAGATCAGGGATTTTGAAGAAGAGAAAGAATCAACATTTTGAATAAGAAGAAATTGACACTTTCAAAAAAAATAAAAGATATTTTGAGGAAATTGACATTTTAAAAAACAGAGGGGGGAAAGAGAAAGGTCACCGTCAGGAGAGATGGCTAGTCCTTTGGGAATGGCTAGTGTATCTGGGGGCGTGAGGCCCTAGATTGGAGAGAGAAAGGAGAGAACATAGGTAGAGAGAGAATAATAATGGTGACATTTTTAAGAGGAGGAAGAAGATACTGATATCTTAAGTAGGAATAAGAAACACACATAGAAGAAGAAATTGACATTTTGACGAAAAAATTGATATGTTGCACAAGAAATCGACACGTTGTAAAAGAAATTGGCATTTTGAGGATTTGAAGAGGAAATCAATATCTTGTAGAAGAAAAAATTGATATTTTGAAGAAAAAGAAGTTGACATTTTGAAGAAGAAATTGACATGTTGAAGAAGAAATTGACATTCCAAAATAAGAAAAAGAAATCGACATTTTGAGGAAGAAAGACATTTTGAAAAAGAAATTGACATGTTGAAAAAGTAATTGACATTTGGAAGAAAAAGAATAAGAAATCGACATTTTGATGAAGAAGAAATTGACAATTGGAAAGAGAGAAAGAAAATTATCATTTTGAAGAAAAAAAATGATATGTTGAAGAAGAAATTCACATGTTGAAAAAGAAATTGACATTTTGAAAAAGAGGAAGAATAAATTGATATCTTGAGTAAGAAGAAAAAGTTGACACTTAAAAAAAGAAATTGAAATTTTGACGAAAAAATTGATATGTGCACAAGAAATTGAAACGTTGAAGAAGAAAGTGAAATTCTAAGGATTTGAAGAAGAAATCAACATCTTGTAGAGTAAAAAAACTAAGGCTTTGTTTGGATGTGTTTCATTTCATTTTCAACCGTTATTTCCTAAAATGTATGGGAGAACGAGTTTTTTGATTTTCGTGTGAAAATGACGGCATGTTTGGTTGTGTTTCTGAAAATTATTGGAATTGATGATGTGTGAAATGATTGAGTTAGTTAAAAGTAATAATTATATGAATAATATATATAAAATAATTGGTAATAATATATTGATTAAATATATTTATAAGTAAAAATGATAAAAATCAATCCCCAAAAAAACATTAAAAATATTCAAAATGGGTCTTAAAATGTACACATGCCTATGAAGATCAAAATCATGTATTTTATTCCACTATAACACCACAATTGTTGCTGAAAAAATGGATTTTTGTAAGGAGATGTGAGAGAGAGAAAAATGTGAGTGTGATTTGATAAAGTGAAATGTAGTTATTGGAGAATGTAAAAGTGAAAATGAAAATAAATGTATTTTCAGATGAGAATGGTGTAAAGTGTGTATTTTCATTTTCAAATGAGATTGAAAATGAAAATATGGGCTAGAAAACACAAACAAACATAGCCTAACAAAGTTGACACCTGGAAGAAGAAGAAGAAGAAGAAGAAGAAATTGACATTTTGAAGAAAAATTTGATATGTTGAAACAACTTGACATTTTAAAGAAGAAATTAACATGTTGAAGAAGAAACTGACATTTCATAATAAGATGAAGAAATTGGCATTTGAGGAAGAAAGACATTTTGAAAAAGAAAATGACATATTGAAGAAATAATTGGCATTTGGAAGAAAAAGAATAAGAAATCGATATTTTGGTGAAGAAGAAATTGACAATTAGAAAGATAGGAAGAAAATTATCATTTAGAACAAAAAAAAATGATATTTTGAATAAGAAATTCACATGTTGAAAAAGAAATTGATATTTTGAAGAAAAAATTGACATTGAACAAGAAAAAGACATTGTCATTTTTGAAGAAAAAATATTTTAAATAAGAAATTGACATTTTGAAGATGAAAAAGAAGTTGACATTTTTCAAGAAAAAGAAGAAGTTGACATTTTGTAGAAGAAAAAGAAGAAGAAACTGACATTTTGTATAAGAAATTGACATTTTGAAGAAAAATTGATATTTTCAGGAAATTTAGATTTTAAAAATAAGAAGAAGAAATCGCCAATTTTAGGTAAAAGAAGAAATTGGCTTTTTGAAGAAAAAAGAAGGGGATAATTACATTTTTCGTCCCTAAACTTGTCGCCGAAAACACATTTGGTCCATCAACTTTAATTTTTTAATATTTTTAATAATTTTTTAAATTTTTTAATTTGTTTTAAATTTTTATTAAATTCTTATTTATTTTTTTATTTTATATTTAATTTTAAAAAATAAATAAGAATTTAATAAAAATCTAAAACAAATTAAAAATTTTTAAAAATTATTAAAAATATTAAAAAATTAAAGTTGATGGACCAAATGTATTTTCGGCGACAAGTTTGTGGACGAAAAATGTAATTATCCCAAAAAAGAAGAAATTAGCTTTTTCAAGAAGATGATTGACACTTTGAAGAAGAGGATAAAGAAAAAATGACATTTTGAAAGAGAAGATAAAGAAGAAACTAATATTTTGAAGAAGAAATTGACATTTTAAAAAGGAGGAAGAAGAAATTCATATCTTGAGTAAAGAAGTCGCCACTTAGAAGAAAAATTAACATTTTGACGAAAAAATTGATATGTTGCACAAGAAATTGACATTTCAAGGCTATGTTTGGTTATGTATTGGGATGGTATTTTGGTGAGAATTATTGGTGAAAATTTTATAGGGACACGTGCAATTTTGATGGGATAATGTTTGGTTATGTTTTGGGAGTTGGTTTTTGAGTGATTTTTTGGTGAGATAGTGTTTGGTTTTGTTTTCAGAGGGAACATAAATTATTGTAGCTGTCAAATCATGTAAGTTTTTGTCTGTCAATAATTAAAAATTATAATATAATATTAAGATTGAAATAATTATTATATAGATAAATATATATGTATATATGTAAGTAATAGTAGCATGTGTGTGTATATATATATATATTAGTGTACATATATATATGTGTAATAGTAGTAATAGTAGTTTATATAAAATTAAAAGAAAAGTATATATACACACACACACACACATATATATATAAGTAATAGTGTTAATAATAGTTGATATATAATTAAAAGAAAAGTATATATATTCATATATATATGTATCAGCGTGTGTGAGTGCGTGTAACAATGTGCGTGTGTGACTGTGTGTGTTTCTGTGTGTAATTGTGTGTTTGTGTGTGCGTGTAATAGTGTGTGTGTGTGTGTGACTGTGTGTGTGTTTCTGTGTGTGTGTTTGTGTGTGCGTGTAACAGTGTTTGTGTGTGCGCTCAAACTGTGTGTGTGTGCGCGCGCGAGGGAAAGGGGTGTGAGGGGGGTTGGGAGAGATTGGGGAAGACGATGAACAGTCTCCCCCCCTTCCTTTTTCTTTTTTTTTCCTTTTTTTTATTTAATTTATAAAACAAATATTAATAAGTAATTTATTTTAAAAATTATTAAAATACAATCCTATTCTTAGATAATTAGGTCACTTCTACTACAAGTCAATTACCAAATCCAAACCAAAACCACGAACTAAGAAACCCTTGCTTCAAGTCACTATTCAAGCGGTCAAATCCGCGTTGACCACACGGTTGACTAGGTCAAACCGAGTTGACCGTGGTCAAATTGCCTTTGACCTTCCCAAGACCTTTTTTTTTTTCCACATAATATACATTAAGAAAACATACACATATAAATATGGGTAACACATGCATTTCTCGATCCACACACACAATCAAATCACAAATTTAGCAATGAGATAAATTATATACAGCCACACACATAAAAAATAAGTAAAACTTTAAAATAATATGTACAAATAACATATATATGTATATAAATACTAGAAAGGATCACGTGCGATGCACGTGGTTGGATGTATGTGGTTTTTCAATAATGAATTAAATTAACGTACATGATTATGAAACTTATCATTATTTATGTCAAATCTCTTTATGAATATTTAAGTTATTAACAAATAAATCTTACTAATAGTTCATTTAAATTAAGTACATTATATTCTCGTTATTGTCTTTTTATATGTTTCGTTTTCAAGTACATTTTTATATTTGTTATTAATTCAAATAACTTCAAATACATAACGAACTTCTAGATATTAGATGATAATTCATTTGTCCAACCATATTGTAGTTTAACTTAATGTATCCTAATATATATATTTATATATATATATATATATGTATATATCAATCAAAAGGGTTTAATAAATAATTCCAAGTAAGAAAAAAATCCTATGTAAGAAAACGGTTCATTATATTTTCAGAAAATACATCTATGCTTTTAACATCAAAAATAATGTTCATCGTATCTCATCTATTATTTTTTTTCTTTGTTTGGGATGTGCCAAGATAGGATTATGTTCCTTAAAATGAATCTATAGTTCTATATTCTTACTTAAATTTCTGCAACACTTCATATCTAAAAAAAGACTATGGGTCATGTTTGTTTATGTTTTCAATGTTTTTAGTTTATTTTTTGAATTACAATTTTTTGAAAATTTCAACTACAACACATTTTCAAACAAAATTACTTTTTTTTTATCAACTTCTTTTAATTTTTCTTTTATAACTACCTATCAATCAACACACTGTCATCACTTCACATTATCTCATGTCATATTATACCTTTTTTCTTATGGTTACATATTATACTATCTCTCAACACTAAATACATTCTCAAGGGCCCGTTTGTTTGTGTTTTCAATTTTTTTTTAATTTTCATTTTTATCTGAAAATAAAAATACACACTTTATAATTTTTAACTGAAAATATTTTCATTCTTGTTTTTACGTTCCCAATAAATTTCAATCATTTCTTTAAAATTACATTTCACATCACTCATCTCACAATCTCTTTTTATCACTTTTCTCTCTCATCTCCTTTCAATTCTTTAAACTCTCCTTTAAATTTTTAAATTCAACATTATTCATTTAATCATTACTTTTCAATCATTTCACACATTACAATCACCAATTTCAACCATTTTTAAAAACACAACCTAGCACACCTACTTTTTTCACTTTTCTCACATAAAAATAAAAAAAAATTCATTTCCCCATACATTTTAAAAAATGACAGTTGAAAATAAAATGAAAACACATCCAAACAGAGCCTAACTATTTTGCTTTTCTCTTTCTTACTTTATTATTTTTTAATTACATATTCATTACAAAATAACTAAACATTTTACACATCATTCATCAACAAATCAAACTTGATTTTGGCACATTCCATTAATCCTAATCATTTTCTTAAAACATAACAGACACAACCAATATTACATCACTTTTTTACACGAATCCTGTAATACACATTTTTCGAATAATTTACTAATCCAAAAACATTAACAAATATATTAAGAATTCTTTCATACATATATTTTATTACATATTTTTTGAGTATACAAAAAGTTTTTTAAGCACATTAATTATATAGATCGTATGGACAATGTAGGAATCTACATATTTCTTTTATTTTACTAAATAATCTCCTATGGTTAAAAGTTTCTTTCTTCTTTTAATCTGCCGTTATTATGTTATACTCAAGATATATTTAAGAATATTTGGTTTTATCTATCTTCTTAAAAAGCTAATTTTATCTATTTGAATGAAAAATAATTTATTGACACAAATTATTAGTATTCTTTTCTAGCGTCTTTGTGCATACGATCATTAATTTATGTATCTTTTGTAAATTTGTCACTGACGTCGTCTTCCTTCTTTGTGATCCTCACAAGTATATTTACTTTTTTCCTATCACTTGTTCTAATAGTGTTCAAAATATAGTCTCAAGTTCCATATGTAAAGTAACACCAGAGATCATATTCTTTATTATGACATTTTGAAGATAAAATAACTATAAAAAATGCACCATATCACATGAGAATACTCGTTTTTATGAATCTTTTTTCTAATTGAACATAAATACAATATTTTTATTAAATTGCTTATAAAACTTTATTTTCAAGCACATTCTTCTTTTATTTGTTATTCATTCTAATAAATTCAAGCACATATGTACCTCTAATTATATGTACATATATGTGTGTGTCTCTTTCTATATGTACTATATGTATTTATATTTATATACATGACAATCTATTTGTACAAGCACATTATGGTATTTTTGCTTCTTTCTTTTTGGGATGTGCCAAAATAAGGTTCAATTTTTTTAATATGAACTTCTTCTTTTTTTTTTTTCCAAACTCCTCACTTAAAATAATAATGTAATACTAATAACAGTTAATTAAAATGAAATACTAACTATTTTTATATTTCAAATCTCATGTAAAACTTATGATTGGGTAAAAATAAATCTATAGAATTGGAACAAAAGGAGAGCTATTTTATATGATTGATCTAGTTATTATTGATTTTTCTCCCAACTTATATCTACCGCCTCATATTTTTTTTAAAAAAAACATAATTTTACAAACTCTATAAATTATTACACTTCTCATACATAATTAAGTCTTTGAAGCATGTTGCTTAATTAGTATTAGATAATAAAGAAATTTAAATATTTATTATCTATTTTCCTCCTACAAAATTGTTTTATGCTACTAAATTTTTTTTAATTTCTAAATGAATTCTCTTTCTTGTATTAATTAATAATTACTTTTTTCTTTTGTGAAGTAAAGAAAACGTGTAGTATGTTTATGTGAATATTATAATAGATAGATAGGATTTTAGGATTAAATATTATATGCCAAATAACATTGATTTCTCCTAATGTAATTGGACTCCTACTACTAAATGGTTTCCTACTATTCAATTGATTCTTGTACTTTGATTAATTAATTATTAGTTCTTAATTATTATTAATAATAAGGGTGGGTATAAAAGTCTTTTCACAATGGAACAAACAAATGAGTTATTCACACATTTATATAGGGGTTAGATAGATATATATAAATCCAAATACTTTCACTATAACTAATTTGAAAAACAAAATTTGAAAGTTTTACTTTAGAAAACTCCACAAATTTTAATCTATGTTTTATCAATACTATTTCTCATGATAGAATTACAAACAAACAAACTTTTTTCTATTTTAAAATTTAATGGTACACGGTCAAAGATATGACAAAACATTACAAAAAAAAAAAAAGAAAAGACACGGTCAAAGAGAAGAGAAAGAGTGAGGAGAGAGTGAGAGAGGGATAGAGAAAGGAGAGGGAGAGAGTGGATATTAAGAGGAGAGAGAAAATTTTTGTATAAAAAACAGAGGAGAGAGAATGAAATAGGGGACAAAGTGAGAGAAAGAGGAAAACTAATGATTATGTTTTTTTGGATGAAAATAGTTGTGTATTTTTTATGAAATATTGTGTGAAACAAACATTGTTTGGCGGGAATTTTGGACCAAATATGACTTGAAAACATAACCAAACATAGCCTAAGGATTTGAAGAAGAAATCATCAACTTGTAGAAGAAAAAATTGACATTTTGAGGAAAAAGAAGTTGACACTTAGAAGAGAAAGAAGAAATTGACACTTTAAATAATAAAAAAAAGAAATTGATATTTTGTAGAAGAAATTGACAAATTGGAGAGAAATTGATATTTTGAAGAAGAAATTGACATGTTGAAGATGAATGGACATTTTAACAATAAGAACAAATAGACATTTTGAAGAAAATGAAATTGACATTTTTAAAGAAGAAGAAGAAGAAGAAGAAGAGTACATCGACACTTTGAGGAAGAAGAAAAATTTGACATTTAGAAGAAGAAATTGATATTTTGAATAAGAAATTGACATGATGAAGAAGAAGTTGACTTTTTGTATTTTGAAGAAATATTGATACTTTGAAACAGATTAAACCAGAGAGAGAAAGAGAAACGGGGGGGGGGGGGGGGGAAGCAAACCTGATTTCCAACATCTGTTTCGCCGATTTCTTCCATAATTTTTCAGAACTGACACCCACAGATTGAACCTGATTTCCCTTTCATCGTTCATAACTCCTGAATTAGCACCATTACTGTTCACAGCAAAGCCATCAGGTGTATTAGATGAACCTCCCTCACAAATCACAGAATTAGCACCATGGGGTCATGCATTCTCACAAAAGCTAACCTTCAGAAAGAGTTCCTTATCGAACTAGACATAAGGACACGAGGACTTGCAGACCTAAAGTATAGAAAAAAAACATATAAGGAATGTGAATCTTAAGTGAAGAGATCTCAGGAAAGAGAAAAGTGATATCAAAGCTTAAACCTATCTGATGTATATAAGCAACACAAGAAATGAATTTTTCCCAGGCATATGAGCTCATCACTCGAGTTTCAATGTTGACACCTGAAAGTGCAGGTAATATCCTCATATGACGTAGGTGTTCAGCAAACATAATAACTGAAGAAATCAAAACCGAGCAACTCTTTTTGAAATTCTGGTAATTCTTCATAATTGCCTCAGTTCATCCAATTGCATGGAATAAAGTACCTAAGACCACAAAGAACCAGCAATGAGGGAACAATATCCACTTAAAAAAATAGACAAAAACCCCTAAAATTCGTTTCATAACGTTAAAGATGTTCCACCTCCCCATAGAAACCATCATTTACAATTGTCTTGTAACCCTCATCTTTACTTCGATTAACACCTATAACGCCAATGACCTGTGCAACATATCAAAAAAGTAGCAACATCAAGATGAACGATTAATGAGGAAAAGGACAATCATAATGTAGTTGGAAACTCAGGCATAACTATGAATGAACCATTTTCACATAACAGATAACTCACTGATTTGTTATAAGTTAATGCAACTCCCATCCTATCACTTCTGGAATATCTTAAAAAAGCCTGAAGTATGAAATCAATCATATTAGTGAATATATATATATATATATATATGATTTGAGCAATAATTAGGCGGGAATTTAACATGAACTAGAGCAATAATTAGTGTAAGAGATGACATGTTTTGATCTGTATTGAAATCATAGTAAGATATTCCATCTCTGGAAAAAGAGTTGCATTCTCATTAATAATTTTTTAATCCTATTCTCAAGTTAACATATGCAATATTCACCTCTTATTCAAAGTATTTATGCTCAAAAGAACCTTAAAGAAAATGAAGATGAATTCATGCATCATTCGAATGAGAAAATTTCAATTTTATACTGAAATGCACAAATAATAGTTTACGTTAAATTTCAGTATTTCTCCACTTGAACTTCCCACTTAAAGAAATTCATAGAAGTAGCAAAGAAAATAGACATCGAAAAACAAGAAAAAAAGTAACCCTGAACTACAGCATCTTTCGTCGACTTATTGCATAATTTTTCCTGACACTACAGGAAGGGAGGGGTGGACCAAACCTGAATTCCAGCATCCGTTTCATCAATTTCTTCCATAATTTTTCAGACCTGACACGAGAGAGAGAGAGAGAGAGAGAGAGACAGGGAAAGGGGATGAGAAATTGACATTTTAAAAAATAAGTAAAGGAAATCGACATGTTGACGAAGTAATTGACATTTGGAAGAAAAAGAAGAACAAATCGACATTTTAAGGAAGAAGAAGAAGTTGGCATTCAGAAAAAGAGGAAGAAATTAACATTTCGAAGACAAAATCGACATTTTGCGGAAGACGAAGAAGTTCACTCTTAAAATAAGAAATTAACATTTTGCAGATAAAAAAGAAATTTTAAAGAAGAAATTGGCATGTAGAAAAAGAAATTAATGTTTTGATGAATAACAAGATGAAATCGAAAATTGAGGAAAAAGGCAAAATTGACCTTTTGAAGAAGAACTTGAATTTTGAAGAAGGCAAAATTGACATTTTGAGGAAGAAAAATGAGTTGACATTTTGAGAAAAAGAAGAAGTTGTCATTTTGAAGAAAAAATTGACATTTTGAAGAAGAAGAAAAAAATTGACATTGTGAAGAGAATATTTTGAATAAAAAATTGACATTTTGAAGAAGAAGAAGTCGACATTTAGAAGAAGAAAAAGGTGACATTTTGAAGAAGAAGAAGTCAGACATTTTCAAGAAAAGAAGAAGTCAGGCATTTTGAAGAATAAGAAAATAAATCGGCATTTTGAAGAAGGAGAAGAAATTGATATTTTGAAAAAAAAATTATATTTTGAAGAAATTGACATTTTAAAAATAAGAAGAAATCAACAATTTGAGGAAAAAGAAGAAATTGGCTTTTTTGAAGAAAAAAGAAGGGAATAATTACATTTTCGTCTCTAAACTTTTCGCTGGAAACACATTTGGTCCATTAACTTTAAATTTTTAAATATTTTGAATATTTTTTTCAATTTTTTATTAAATTCTTAAGTATTTTTTTATTTTATATTAAATTTTGATTAAATTTTTTATTTTAATTTTATGGACCAAATGTGTTTTTGGCGACAAGTTTAGGGACGAAAAATGTAATTATTCCAAAAAAAAGAAGAAAATTAGCTTTTTGAAGAAGATGATATTGACATTTTGAAAAAGAAGACAAAGAAAAAAATCAAAATTTTGAAAGGGAAGAAAAAAAAGAAACTAAGGTTTGGAAGAAGAAATTCACATGTTGAAGAAGAAATTGACATTTTAAAGAGGAGGAAGAAGAAATTGATATCTTGAGTAAGAAGAAGTCGACACTTAGAAGAAGAAATTGATATTTTGACGAATAAATTGATATGTTGCACAAGAAATTGACACGTTGAACAAGAGATTGACATTTTGAGGATTTGAAAAAGAAATCAACATCTTGTAGAAGAAAAATTGGCATTTTGAGGAAAAAGAAGTTGACACTTAGAAGAGAAAGAAGAAATTCACATTTTGAAGAAGAAGAAGAAGAAGAAAAAAAAAATGACATTTTGAAGTAGAAGAAGAAGAAATTGATATTTTAAAGAAGAATAAATTGACATTTTAAAGAAGAAGCAATCGACATTTTGAAGAAAAATTTATATTTTGAAGAAGAAATTCACATGTTGGAGAAGAAATTGACATTTTGAAGAAGAAGAAGAAGTTGACATTTTGAAGAAAATATTGATATTTTGAAGAAAAAAATGACATTTTGAAAAATAAGAACAAATCAACATTTTGAAGACAAGAAAGATTTTTTGAAGAAGAAATTGACATTTTGAGGAAGAAAAAAAAGTTGACATTTAGAAAAAGAAGAAGTTTTATAGAAGAATTAGAAGTTGACATTTTGAAGAACAAATTGATATTTTGAATAAGTTGGACTTTTTGTAGAAGATCGTGACATTTTGAAGAAGTATTGATACTTTTGAAACAGAGTAAACCAGAGAGAGAGAGAGCGGAGGGGGAGGGGGGGGGGGGGGAAGCAAACCTGAAGCATTTGTTTCGTAGACTTCTTCCGTAATTTTACAATCTGGTGTGCCAGACGAAACTTTGGAAAGAGGGGGGCAGGGATAGGGGAGGAGAAAGAGAAAGCAAACCTGATTTCCATAGACTGAACAGAGAGAGAGAGAAACAGGGAGAGGGGATGAGGAAGAGGAGGAAGGGAACCTGATTTCCCTTTCATCATTCTTCAGTCCTGAATTAACAACATTACCGTTCACAGCAAAGCCATCAATGCTAGATGAACCACCCTCACTAATCACAGAATTAGCACCATGTGACGCAACAAGAAGACTTTCTTTTTCTGGTCCTTTTTTTGCTGTCTTTTACGAGCTTCTTGCTCTTTTAGTTGTTTAAACCTGGAAGTTGAACAAGTAGATTAGGCAAAAATATGATATAAGCAGAAATACATAATGATTTAGGTTGATTACAAGGACTGCCATGAGGTCTACCAATATACAAGCATCTACTCTGTAATTACATTCACGTCTCCTGAGCCTAAGAAACACATTCAATAATAACTATATAAATGAATTTCTAGTCGTACTTAATTTTTTTTGTAGAGGGAAAAATAAATTAACTTTTATTTATTTTTCTTATTTTAATATGTGGTAAAAATATAGGATGGCGTTAAAAATAACAGAAAAGGTGTTTATTTTTCAACAAATACATTTTCTAAAATCAATATTTGCAATTCTTTGTACATACAAAAACATGTGATTTTGCCACAATTCTAACTATTATTAAAAAGTAAAAGTCCTAATATTTTGACATTTATAATATGGTAGAGAATAGTCTCAACAGTCTATTATAAATCACAAATATAAATTACAAATATTATTATATGAAACAAAATGCAAAATGTTTAACCTTTAATCTGGACGAAGCCCATCTGAAGTCAGTTTCTCTTCTTCCTAAACAACATTCCTGGCTGCTGGTGATTCAGAGATGGATTTCAGAGCTTTGGACTGCTCTTTCTTTATACTGTCATCACAAAATTGCGTGACTGAATTTGTAGCTCTGCCCAATTTCCGAAGCCATACCTGCTGGACTGTACTTAGTATGTTGTTTGTAAACCTGCATAAAATATTTGCAAACAAACAAAAACCATGAGAGAAGAAACAAAAGAAAAGACTTTATCAAAGTTGTGCTTAAACAATTGAGTGCTCACCAGTTAAGGCTTAAACCACAAGGAACTGACAAAGAGAAATAGCCAATCATTAGGGGTGGCAATTTGGTTATGGCCTGGGAATTTTTTACGTTTGGATCATTACTCTGAAACTCGTAAAGGAAAAAAAGCTTTTCAGATACAAATTAATAATTAAAATCTGTCAGAATTCATATCTATGATGTTTAACATAAAAAATGGAAAAGAAAAAGGAAAAACCTGTGAGAGTTGCATTATCTGTATAGAGATATATTGAGAGATAACCAGAAGCACCAGAAAGACGAGATATGCTAACGTATCTGACCATCCAAGGGGAGTATGACCATCCTATGAAGAAGAAGAGACCATAATCTGTAATAGGTGAACATTACTCATTTATAAAATAAGGTTGGTTACCATTAATCTGCAAGTAAGCATATCCATAATAAGAGTAAAAGTAATATGTATCATTGATATAGAATGGGAAAGGATGAAAAAAGTCTTACAATGAATGGGAAAGGCCAAAAGGTACCACTGCCAGTTTGTTGAGCAGCAATAGTAGTTGGACCCGACAGTGAGGGTATCCAGAAGAAACCTTCCGTCAAAAGTCCCTTCATGTTAAAGCCAGAAGCCCACTCAAACATTAAAATTGTTGGGACAGATAAATTATAAAACAAAAATAAACTAAGAAGAAAAGGAAACGTGGCAGGGGAAGAAAAGGAAAAGCAAACCTGATTTCAACATCTGTATCGCCGACTTCTTCCATAATTTTTAAGAAGAAGAAATTGACAATTAGAAAGAGAGAAAGAAAATTATCATTTTGAAGAAAAAAAAATATGTTGAAGAAGAAACTGACACGTTGGAGAAGAAATTGACATTTTAAAAAACAAGTAAAGGAAATCGACATCTTGATGATGAAGAAGAAGAAGAAGAAAAAATTGACATTTTGAAGAAGTAATTTACATTTGGAAGAAAAAGAAGAACAAATCGACATTTTGAGGAAGAAGAAGAAGTTGGCATTTAGAAAAAGAGGAAGAAATTTCCATTTTGAAGAAAAAATCGACATTTTGAAGAAGAAATCGACATTTTGGGGAAGACGAAGAAGTTCACATTTAAAATAAGAAATTAACATTTTGAAGAAAAAAAGAAATTTTGAAGAAGAAATTAACGTTTTGATGAATAACAAGAAGAAATCGACAATAGAGGAAGAAGGCGAAATTGACATTTTGAAGAAGAACTTGCATTTTGAAGACGGTGAAGTTGACATTTTGAGGAAGAAAAAGAAGTTGACATTTTGAAGAAAAAATATATTTTGAAGAAGAAGGAGAAATCGCCATTTGAAGAAGAAGAAATCGACATTTTGAATAATAAGACAAAAATATCGACATTTTAAAGAAGAAATTGGCATTTTGAAGAAAAAAGAATATTTTGAGGAAATTGAGATTTTAAAAATAAGAAGAAAATGGCTTTTTGAAGAAAATAAAAGGGGATAATTACATTTCTCATCCCTAAACTTGTAGACGAAAACACATTTGGTCCCTCAACTTTAACTTCTTAAATTTTTTAAATAATTTTTATTTTTTTTATATTTTTAATTTTTTATTAAATTCTTAATTATTTTTTATTAAATTTTAATTAATTTTTTCATTTTAATTTAATGGACCAAATGTGTTTTCGGTGAACAGTTAAGGGACGAATAATGTAATTATCCCAAAAAAGAAAAAATTGGCTTTTTGAGAAGATACTAATTGACATTTTGAAGATAATGAAGAAATCGACATTTTAAAAGAGAAGATAAAGAAGAAACTAACATTTTGAAGAAGAAATGGACATTTTGACGAAAAAATTGATACGTTGCACAAGAAATTGACATTTTGAGGATACGAAGAAGAATTCAACATTTTGTAGAAGAAAAAATTGACATTTTGAGGAAAAAGAAGTTGACACTTAGAAGAGGAAGAAGAAATTGACCTTTTGAAGAAAAATTGATATGTTGCACAAGAAATTGACATGCTAAAGAAGAAATTGAGATTTTGAAGGAAAAAAAAATATTTGGAACAAGAAATTGACATTTTGAAGTATAAGAAAGAATTTGACAAATTCATTAAGAAGAAGAAATTGACATTTTAAAGAATAAGAAGAAGGAATTAATATTTTGCAAAAGAAATTGATATTTTGAAGAAGTAATTGACATGTTGAAAATGAAATGGACATTTTAACAATAAGAACAAATAAACATTTTGGAAAAAAAAATGAAATTGACATTTTGAAGAAGAAGAATAAATTGATATTTTGAAGAAGAAGAAGAAGAAATCGACATTTTGAAGGGAAAAAAAAAGATATTTTGAAGAAGAAATTGACATTTTGAGGAAGAAGAAAAAGTTGACATTTTGAAGAAAAAATTAATATTTTGGATAAGAAATTTACATGTTGAAGAAGAAGTTGACTTTTTGTAGTGGAACGTTATATTTTGAAGAAATGTTGATACTTTGAAAACTTAAACCAGAGAGAAAAACAGAGAGGGTGAGGGGAGGAAAAAGCAAACCTTAATTCCAGCATTTGTTTCGTAGACTTTTCCATAATATTTCAGTCTGGTGTGCCAGACTGAACTTTAGAAAGAGATGGGAGGAGAAAGAGAAAGCAAACCTGATTTCCAGCATCTGTTTCACCAACTTTCCAAACCTTCTGAGGACTATTACATGAGGCAAAACATTTTATGGTTCCACCAGGAAGACCAATGCCATCTGAAATGATATATAGGAAATGTTACACACTAATAGCAGAAAAATTAAAGTACCAAGGAGCCGTGAATTCTCACAATAGCTAACCTTCAGAAAGAGTTCCTTTTCCGACTTGACATAAAGACCTGAAGAATAGACAAAAACATACAAAGAATGTGAATTTAAAGTGAAGTGATCTCAGGAAAGAGAAAAGTGATCCCTGCTTTAGTCGAGATTGATGGAATAATTTAAAAGTTACAAGTGATGAAAAAATTGCTAAGCATAAGGAGCCAGGTGAATAAGGATAGAAGTGATGTACATATTTCATTAAGGGATTATACTATATGTAGTGATTATCATGTCAGTGTTAGTTCCTAGTATTGCTAATTAGTGTTTACCAAAATATTTACATTCTCGCCATGAAACACCATTGAGGCTTTCTAATCATTTCAACTAATAGAATTTAAGAACACAGGGCCAACTGAATACACCTAAGACAGAACAATTAGTTGAAATTATTTCTTAAACGATAGATGAGAATATCCCCCACAGTTCTAAACACTATCGAATGTATAAAAGTCTAAACTCCTCTTCCACCTTTTGGTATTGCCCAAGTAAGTTGACGTATTAGAATAACCAAAACTGAAAATTTAGATCTAATTATCATGTTGAGACAACACAAGAAAGGTAGATCAACATGCATATTCAACAGAACTTTTACCTGCGTTCTCCCGACGTGAGCTGAACAGTGGTGATTACAATGATTATATCACATGCTTCCTTTATATCATCCAGTCCATAAAAGATCTTTTCCGGTATTGGCTTCCTGTATATTACCAGCAAAAGAATAATGAGATCTACAGTGACAAAGCATCAAATTACATCAATGTCATATTCAATATAAAGGTTTGCATTAGGAAACTCGAGTTGTAACAGAAAACAACATTTATTTTCACTTGTGAAGATAAATCCTAAAAAAGTGAGTATGAGTGACTAAAATTCGGTTACAAATCAAGAAATATTAATTAAAATGTACCTGCCAAAAAATTTTTGTAATATCCCGAGACTTGCAGCTTACAAGCTCTCCGTTTTTGTGATAGCAACCAAGAAATGATCATCATAGGTCAGTCAGCAAAATGAACTTAACATATTCCCCATATCAAGACAGCCTCATTACTACACATAAATAGATAAGGGTGCAGGATTCTGAAAAAATAGAATTCACACACCTGATCGCCGGTTCTTCTCTGCATGACGGCATTTCTCCATAATGTTTCTCCTGATATCATGGACTCCGCAAAATATGCAAGTAGCTGAAAAATTAGCTGAAGAGGCATTTATAGGTAGCATATCATATTTTGGCTGAGAAATGGTTATAGCATAGTAATATCAAGACAACCATTTAAATAGCGACAATCAGAAAGATGATATATCCAACCCCTATTACTTTATAATCACTCTCTATCCATCTCATAATTATAAACCTCTCTACTAAGTTTGGACAAAACAAAATCTGAACTATCAACTCCTTCCCTCCCTCTTCCATAACTATAAAAGACATCTTCTCTATGTTAGATCCATTTAAACACCAGATGGTATTTGTGAATTTGACGTTGCTTGACTTAAAAAATTTAGAAAAGCTCAAAATATCAGTTTGTTAAATTGACCATTCTGCCATCGGATGTTATGGTCATAAATATGTTCGATAATGGCAGATTTGTAATACCTCAGAGCAGGATTCCTTTGCAATAGCTCTAATGTCTTCTTCTGCTGTCCAAAAGGTATTGTAATGGCGAGTAAGATCCCTGCATAACACAACAATCAAAACTGGAAATGAATTAGAATTGTAGATTAGTAGGACATGAGTTTAGTGAAGACTACTTTCAAAGTGTTGAGGTGGTGATACCTGAAAGATTCTGGTGGAACACACCCTGTTAAATTCTGCACTTTCAACGCTTTGTTCCATTTTACTATGGATACACTAGTAAAAAAACAGTCATAACCCAACACACCCAAAAATAAAATAAAAAAAGAGAACAAATTAGAGATGCATCGTTAAGGTTGACACATATAAATCCATAAAATCAAGACTTTGAAACGCCAAGAAGAAGAAGAAAAATCATTCCAGACTGCTCGTCGTACACAAAATAAGTTAACAAAAGCGACCAAAACAAAGCAAAAAAAGATCCATTTAAATAATCCAAACAAGGATCACAAATAAGATTTTCACTGGGGCATGATACGAGGGACACTTTGATCCACAAAAAAAAGATGTCTCGTCTAATTCACAAGCTCAATCACACAAGTGAATTGGGAAGGGGAGTGTGGGCAAATTATCACAAAGATGGTCTGAGCTATTACAAAAATCGAGGGGAAAATCGACCCTAATTAACGTACCTGATCCGAAATCCACGGCCTGTTTGAAGATTGAAACGGCGATTAGAGAACGTAATCCCAAATTTGGATAAGTCTGAGCAGAGAGACACACACATATGTGCTTAGGACTTGGAAGACAAAACAGAGGACCTTACAACGTCGAAATCAAGGATTGATATAGAATAATATGGATTTCTCTGCCAAGTTCAGTAGCTATATCCTTCCAACTTCTCGGGAGTTCGTAAGGGCAAAATCTACATATCATAAGCATAAGCGAAGTAAATAACTATAGGTATATATTATCAGAGACTGCTATATACAATACACTCATCAATTTGTCACCATCTCTTCCTACTATAAAGAATTTGCAGATCATATAGATATTCTTTGCGAGATTATCTTAATTACAGGCAGTAATAAATCAGTCAAGCAAAATCGGTAAACATATAGGAAAAGAAAAAAAAAAAACTTTTCTTTTGGGGGAAAGTCGAGCGCGGTTGATAAATGAAACAATGTACTTGAGAAGCCCCATATGGCTTTAGTCGTTCAACAAAAATAGCTAAGAAGTGTATGTCCAGAAACCAACCTGCCAGAAATAAGATGAATGAGATAAGAAAAATAGAACCTCCTTAACAAAACAGATAATGAAAGGGAAGTACATAGACTGGACGTAATTACTAATAATTCTGTTGCAAGACAGTGGTTAAATGTCTACACCAAAGTTTACTGGAACAGAATATTCCCATTGTAGGCAGGGAACCATGTTCTATGCATCATAAGTCCGGATTATTATGATGGCAAGAAGAAATGTTTACACTATGGCCTCGCAACCAAAGTATTCAGGAAATTTCTCGTTCTCGTTAGACCATAGAAATAATAAAACAGCACAACTACCTATACGAAAATACAATGTCTGCACATTTGTCATCTGGGCTTAGCACACTCATGGTGTTATACTTGATCTTGCTTAACTGCAAAAAAAAAAAATTGTTTTTAGCATAGAAGATCATAAGAGTTGTAGGAACTCAAATTCTATGTGAAATGTGAAGCATGGACACAGCATATTCTACCTCCAGTGAAGAACCATTTTCAAATATCTTACTTAGTGAGTAGACAACAGAACCTGCAGAAAGGTGGAGAACCCTGATACGTCAAACAAGTAGTCACTTACATATACTTAAGGGAATAATAAGTTACTTAGCTTGGAGCTTACATTTAAGAAAGTATGTCAATACCAAACCTTCCGAGGATTATCACATGAGGCAAAACATTTTATGGTTCCACCAGGAAGACCAATGCCATCTGGAATTGATATATAGGAAATGTTACACACTAATAGCAGAAAAATTAAAGTACCAAGGAGTCATGCATTCTCACAATAGTTAACCTTCAAAAAGAGTTCCTTATCCGACTAGACAAAAGGACACGAGGACTTGCATACCTGAAGCATAGAAAATAAACATATAAGGAATGTGAATCTAAAGTGAAGTGATCTCAGGAAAGAGAAAAGTGACATCAAAACTTAAACCAACCTATCTGATGTAAATAAGCAATACAAGAAATGAATTTTGCCCAGGCATATGAGCTCATCACTCGAGTTTCAATGATGACACCTGAAATTGACATTTTAAAAAATAAATAAAGGAAATCGACATGTTGACGAAGTAACTGACATTTGGAAGAAAAAGAAGAACAATCGACATTTTGAGGAAGAAAAAGTTGGCATTTAGAAAAAGAGGAAAAAATTAAAATTTTGAAGAAAAAATCGACATTTTGAAGAAGAAATCGACATTTTGCGGAAGACAACGAAGTTCACATTTAAAATAAGAAATTAACATTTTAGAAGAAAAAAGGAAATTTTGAAGAAGAAATTGGCATGTAGAAGAAGAATTAACATTTTGGTGAATAACAAGAAGAATTCGACAATTGAGGAAGAGGGCGAAGTTGACATTTTGAAGAAGAATTTGAATAGTGAAGAGGGCGAAATTTACATTTTGAAGAAGAACGTCAAGAAGGCGAAATTGACATTTTGAGGAAGAAAAAGAAGTGGACATTTTGAAGAAAAAATTGTATTATGAAGAAGAAATTGACATCTTGAAGAGAAAATATTTGAATAAGAAATTGACATTTTGAAGAAGAAAAAGAAGTTGACATTTTGAAGAAGAAATTGAAGACATTTTAAAGAGAAAATATTTTGAATAAGAAATTGACATTTTGAAAAAGAAAAAATTGACATCTTGAAGAAGAAGAAGAAATCGACATTTTGAAGAATAAGGAAATAAATGACATTTTGAAAAAGAAGAATTTGACATTTTGAAAAAATTTGATATTTTGAGAAAATTAACATTTTAAAAATAAGAAGAAATTGCCAATTTGAGGAAAAAGAAGAATTGGCTTTTTGAAGAAAAAAGAAGGGGATAATTACATTTTTCGTCCCTAAACTTGTCTCCGAAAACACATTTGGTCCATGAACTTTAATTATTTAATATTTCAAATAATTTTTAAAATTTTTAAATTTTTAATTTGTTTTAGATATTTTATTAAATTCTTAATTATTTAATTATTTTATATTAAATTTTAATTAACTTTTTCATTTTAATTTATGGACCAAATGTGTTTTCGGCGACAAGTTTAGGGACGAAAATGTAATTATCCCAAAAAAAGAAGAAATAGACTTTTCGAAGAAGATGAAATTGACATTTTGAAAAAGAAGATATAGAAAAAATCGACATTTTGAAAGAGAAGATCAAGAAGAAACTAATGTTTGAAGAAGAAATTGACATTTTGAAGAGGAGAAGAAAAATTGATATCTTGAGTAAGAAGAAGTCAACACTTAGAAGAAGAAATTGACATTTTGACGAAAAATTGATATGTTGCACAAGAAATTGACACGTTGAGGAAGAGATTGACATTTTGAGGATTTGAAGAAGAAATCAACATCTTTTAGAAGAAAAAATTGACATTTTGAGGAAAAAGAAGTTGATAGTTAGAAAAGGAAGATGAAATTGACATTTTGAAGAAAAAATAGGTATTTTGAAGAAGAAATTGACATTTTGAAGAGAAAATACTTTGAATTAGAAGTTGACATTTTGAAGAAGAAATCAACATTTTGAAGAAAAATTGATATTTTAAAGAAGAATTTCACATGTTGGAGAAGAATTGACATTTTGAGGAAGAAGAACTAGGAGAAGTTGACATTCTGAAGACGAAGAAGTTGACATTTTGAAGTAGAAGAAAAATTTGACATTTTGAAAAAGAAGAAGAGATCGACATTTTGAAGACAAAAAAAGGGTATTTTGAAGAAGAAATTCACATGTTGGAGAAGAAATTGATATTTTGAGGAAGAAAAAAAAAGACGATTAGAAGAAGAAGAAGTTGATTTATAGAAGAATAAGAAGTTGACATTTTGAAGAAAAAATTAATATTTTGAATAGAAATTGACATGTTGAAGAAGAAGTTGACTTTTTGTGGAAGAACGTGACATTTGGAAGAAATATTGGTACTTTGAAACAGACTAAACCAAAGAGAGAGAGACAGGGAGAGGGAGAGGAGGAAGGAAAGCTTACCTGAATTCCAGCATCCGTTTCGTAGACTTCTTCCATAACTTTACAGTCTGGTGTCCAGACTGAACTTTAGAAAGAGAGGGGCAGGGAGAAGGGAGGAGAAGAGAAACCAAACCTGATTTCCATAGACTTAACAGAGAGAGGGGATGAGGAAGAGGAGGAAGGGAACCTGATTTCCCTTTCATTATTCTTCACTCCTGAATTAACAACATTACCGTTCACAGCAATGCCATCAATGCTAGATGAACCTCCTTCACTAATCACAGAATTGGCACCACGTGCGCAACATGAGGACTTTTCTTTTCACGTCCTCTTTTTGCTGTCTTTTACGAGCTTCTTGCTCTTTTAGTTGTTTAAACCTGGAAGTCGAACAAGATAGATTAGGCAAAAATATGATATAACCAGGAATACATAATGATTTAGGTTGATTACAAGGACTGTCCTGAGGTCTGCCAACATACAAGTATCTACTATATAATTACATTCACATCTCCCGAGCCTAAGGAACACATTCAGTAATAACTATATAAAAGAATTTCTAGTCGCTACTTTTTTTTTTTGGAAAAGAAGGAAAAATACATTAACTTTTATTTATTTTTCTTTATTTAATATGTGGTAAAAATATAGGATGGTATTAAAAATAACAGAAAAGGTGTTTATTTTTCGACAAATACATTTTCTAAATTAATATTTTTTGTACCTACAAAAACATGTGATTTTGCCAAAGTTCTAAACTATTATTAAAAAGTAAAAGTCCTAATATTTGAAGTACATTTTTAAAACAGTAGAGAATAGTCTCAACAGTCTATTCTAAATCACAAATATTAAACCTCATGATGTTGTACATTGGACAAACTTCATAGGGGCATTGTGTAAATAAATTTAGACAAACCTCAGGGAGGGTTGTAAAATTTACCGTTTAAGCGAACATTGCTGTCGAGGGTAAATTGGATTTTCAGTATTCTTTCTGCTGGTATTATCTTTTTCATTAAGGTGTGGTACAAAGGAAAGGAGGAATTTGTAACTATTTATGAACCTCAAGGAAGGTAGATGTAATTGGACATACCACGAGGGAGGTGTTTTATATATGGACAAACCTAAGCGGAGGTCCTTGTAATTAACCCTAATTATTATATGAAACAAAATGCAAATTGTTTAACCTTTCACCCGGCCGAAGCCCATCTGAAGTCAGTTTCTCTTTCTTACCCACATTCTTGGCTGCTGGTGATTCAGAGATGGGACTTCACAGCAGGTGGTGCTTCAGAGATGAATTTCAGAGCTTTGGACTGCTTTCTTTGTACTGTCATCACTAAATTGCGTGACTGGATTTTTAGCTCATTGCCTGGCCCCAATTTCCGAAGCCATACCTACTGGATGGTACTTAGTATGTTGTTTGTAAACCTGCATAAATATTTGCAAACAAACAGAAACCATGAGGGAAGAAAGAAAAGAATAGACTTCGTCAAAGTTGTGCTTAAACATTTGAGGTGCTGACCGTAAAGGCTTAAACGGTTAAACCAGAAGGAACTGACAAAGAGAAATAGTCAATCATTAGGGGTAGCAATTTGGTTATGGCCTGGAATTCTCTATGTTTGGATCATTACTCTGAAACTCGTAAAGGAAAAAAGCTTGTCAGATACAAATTAATAATTAAAATCTGTCAGAATTCATACGTATGATGTTTAACATAAAAAATGGAAAAGAAAAGAAAAAACCTGTGGGGGTTGCATTATCTGTATGGAGATATATTGAGAGAGAACCAGAAGCACAGCAAGACCAGATATGCTAACGTATCTGACCATCCAAGGGGGATGACCATCCTATGAAGAAGAAGATACCATTAATGAGTACAGGCCTCTAGCAAGTAAGATGTAATATGTGAACATTACTCATTTATAAATAAGGTTGGTTACATTAATCTGCAAGAAGCTATCCATAATAGAAGTAATAAGTAATATGTATCACTGATGAATGGAAATGATGATAAAAGTCTTGCAATGAATGGCGAAAGCCAAGAGGTACCACTAGCCATTTTGTTGAA